>JAASFI010000583.1:0-22732 GCA_023333705.1 Globisporangium viniferum | reverse complement strand
GGGGGGGGGGGGGGGGGGGGGGGGGGGGGGGGGGGGGGGGGGGGGTTTGCTGGACATCATTCATTTCTTTTGGTATCTGACGATCGACTAACTTGTCTACTGCGCACAATTGAATTGACACATTATCTCAACCCGACCTCTGGGTATGAAGAGCTGCTACTCACACTCGTAGGTGGATGCTGATCCACTCTCACGCGTGTTCGCAGTGCGTGTTCTGTGGCCCGAGTGCGATCTCCGAGCCTGCAGCGTGAGCAGCTCGCTCTCCTTTGCGAGCATGCGGTGCATCAGGCGGAGCTCGAATGATGATGACAACGGCGCAGACTCGGGCTCCAACTCGCGCTTTTGCTGGTGGTGCTCTTCGTGGTGGAGATGACGCTCGAGGATCTGTGCCGCGACGCTGATCACATCCTGTCGGAGGAGCTCAAGGTCGTCCAGTCCTGGCTCCAGGACTGGTGGTGATGGTTTCCTGCTGTTATCGGATGGACGCGCTCGCTGCTGCTGGTCAGCTTGATGATCAGCATGTGGTTGACAACGATCTTCATGACCGTTGTATGCGTCGTGGAGCTCTTGTACGCGCTGCATGATCCGATTGTGCACTCGCAGGCGAATGCTCTCTCTATACTCGCTCTCACTCTCGTCGTTGCCAGATGACGAGCAGCTCTCGCTCTCGGAGTCGAGCGTAGCGCAGAGCGCAGTCAGTGCGTCTCCTGCTGAAGCAGCTAGAGATGCCTACACATCCATGAGCACACGAAGTCCAACTCAATAATAATGCAGCCACCAGCAAGATATCGACTTGGGTAACAAACGTACCGGAGCGTGATACGACTGCTGTTGCGGTGCTCGTGCTGCCTGCTGCGAGCTCGTGTAACGCATTATTGAACGAGAGTCTCTCTGACCTACAGGCTACTTGGTGTCTCTGATGATTGAGTAGGTGCGGCTGGTGGTCTGGTATCCGTTTCATGTTCGGCCTTGGTGAATCAGCTGATCAGTCGCTCCTATTTTCGCTGTCCCTGACTGGCACTGGATTTCCGAGAGTGCCCGCAGACGCACAACCCCATTGACGCCTGCCTCCTTCTGCGACGGTGTCCTGTGTTGTGATGTGAGGAAGGACACGAGCAGTTCAGCAGTGCAGCCGTGGATTTCCCCATGAAGCAATCAGATCCATTCGGTTGTTCCTGTTGACGCAAGTCGCCAGAATGTATGTAAATAATAAGGAGTGATGGTTCATTCGAGAATAGGCAACTTGCTGCCAATGCTCATCCATCATCGTCCTAACCCAAGAGAGCAAGCAAGCTCTGTTCGTGGCCCACAATCACTTTTGCTTCAGCCCTCACAAGCACAACAGCAGATACACCAGCACAAGCACAATGGCCCGCTCTCGTCGCTCCGCTCCAGCCTCCCCAGCGCGCAAGGCGCCAACCAAGGCCCCGTCGGCGCCAGCGCCAGCGGCCGCGTCGTCCGCCCCAGCGCCAGCCGTGCAGAGCAGCAGCAGCAGCGGCGGCGGCGGCATGATGGGCGGTCTGCTCGGCACGGTCGCGGAAGGCATGGCGTTCGGCACCGGCAGCGCCATCGCGCGCCACGCGGTCAACTCGGTTGTCGATTCGTTCGGCTCGAGCGACAAGGAGCAGCCAGCTTCGCAGGCGGTCGCCCCAGCTGCGCCGATCGCCGCGGCCGCACCGGTTTGCGTGAACGACCAGAAGGCGTTCATGGAGTGCCTCAACACCAAGATGAACGACATTTCGGCGTGCCAGTTCTACTTGGACGCGCTGAACCAGTGCAAGCAGCAGAGCGCCTACCTGTAAGAAGCGGGCTTCGTTGCTGACCAACCACATACGACACACACACAGCGCATGCACACGTAGTGGATCGAATCTTCTCGACTTCGATTTCTAGCAAGCTGTAGTGCCCATAGAGCTATCGCTGTTCTAGAATGAGGATCAATGCTGCGCCTAAATAAATCAAATAGACTTCATGAACAATATACCGACTGTTTCTACTGTATCCTAGTACTTTTTTTCAGCATGGAGCACGCGGCCATTATTGTTTTTGTTGTTGTTTTTTATGAAGTATTTTAACACGAGTGTCAGTGCGGCGGCATGGTATATACTACAGATCGAATGTCAACAGAGGACAACATATCGTGGACGTTGATGATTGTTGACTTGCCACCACCAGAATCATCAGCCGAGCCAAGAAAAGCTCATGTGAACGAGTCAAGTGTCTGCATTTTGTTTGGTCGCAGGAAGCCCAGTGACTTCTGTGGTCGTTGATATTGACAAGACGAGCTAGTAGAGAGGCAATTTCTGAGCCACCACACTTTGCAATGGTCTCCAGCACGCTACTGCGCCACAGAAGCGGAAGGAAATGGTTCCCAGCATTTTCATTTTGATCACTTTGCTCCTTTACGAGGCGCACTTATCCGTCGACGCATTTAGTGCGCTCGTCACGCCACTTCGAACCTAACACTTTCCACTCATCTCATCTCAGCATTTCTTTTCATCATAAATCCGCATGAGCATACTTTAATCAAGATGTCTGCAAGCAGCCCAGCCCCAGCCCTAGCCGTGCCACGCTATAATTGGCTGAAAAAGAAAAAACAATACAGAGGCTTCTGTTAAGCGCATTTACGGTACCACGCGACGTGTGTGAGCTCTCTCTCTTTTTGTGGGAGAACAAAAGCGCGGAAAAGCAAGAAGCCAAGCCAAAGCGCTACGACGCACGCCCCCGAGATCATCAAGAGCGAGCGAGAGAGAGCGCTCTGTGTGCCCCAAGCGACCGCGGCGCATACAAGCAGGTAGAGACCGATAGAAACAGAGAGGTGACGCATCGACGCCTGGCTTCGGTCGTCCGTCCGTCTGCTTCTTGAAGGTCAAGAGAGAGAGAGAGAGGGAAGAGAGAAAGAGAAAAAGGGAAACGCGTGACGTGACGCTCGCGAGAACAAGAGCGTAGACGAAGGCTCGTACTGCGCTGGTTACCACAGAGAGAGAGAGACACGCGCGCACACGAGTACAACAACTACTACTACTACTACGCAGAGCGTCTTGCTGTGAGGGGAGGATCGTCATCGATTTTGCCGTCACTACTGCGTTGCTGCGTTCGTTCGTTGGTGTTTAGCGGAAATCGTCGTCGTCGATTCGTTGGAGGGCTTTCGCCGGGTTATTTGCGTGAGAAGTCGGCACTACGCTCGCGGATCGCAAGAGGAAGCGGGGGGAAGGCATGTCCCATGAAGGGTACTACGGCGCGGACGGAGGCGGCCGGTCGGCGCAGGAGCAGCAGCAGCAGAGCAGGCAGCACGACTCGGCGTTTGACTCCAGCGGCGGGCCGAATGACCTGACCGCGGGCATGCCACGCATCTCCGTGCCGATCCAGGACGCATACATGGGCGATGGAGACGGCACACCGGAGGGTCCTGGTGCGCGAGGGGGAGCAGGAGCAGCAACGCAGCGACGAGGCTCGGGCTCGCCGGGCCTCTCGTTCAGTCTGAATGGCGACTACGGGAGCTCGAATTCGCTGCACTCGTCGTCCTCGGCGCTCGATCTGTCGCAGGCGTCGACGTTTGACATCGTGAAGGAGGCGCGCAAAGTGATCCGCGCGTTCCTGCTCGAGCACCAGTGCTACGAATTGATCAAGAACAGTGGAAAGGTATGCTCAAATACTGACAGCGTATGTATATTTATTATCATGCAAATCCGTTTGCTGACGCTCGTGCTTGTGGCAACAGGTGGTGGTGTTTGACGTGAAGATCCCGATCAATTTGGCGTTTTTCGCAATGGTCGAGCACGGTGAGTCGCATTTTTGAACGGGAATTGATGCCGTTTGCTGATCTATCGACACTGACACTCAAATGATTGGCGAATGCTTTTAGATATCAAATCTGTTCCGATCTGGGACGCCGACCAAGCCCAGTTCGTCGGTATGTTCACCGCCACCGATTTTGTCAACATCTTGCGTCATTTTTACATCCGAGGCTCGCCCATGAACGAGTTAGCAGAGCACAGCATTGCATCCTGGCGAGGTACGGGACCAACTATTGTTTCCAATTGAGGTAGTCGCCCCTGGTTTGTCGAATTAACAGGCGGGTTCTTGTATCATCATGTGCGGTTTCCACCAACTCTAGCGATCCCTCGATCCTTATCGATGTCTCCGCAGCGCGAAGGGATGGTCGCGATCACGCCCGAGGACTCGCTGTACGAAGCGTGCAAGCTGCTGCGCGACAACCGGCTGCATCGGCTCCCGGTGCTCGATCCGATCCAGAATTCGGTGTTATCTGTCATCACTCATAGCGGGATTCTGGAGTACCTGGTCGCGACGTTTCGAGAGCAGCGACGGCTTTTCGACCAGCCCATCTTCGACCTCGGCATTGGTGTGTATAGTAACCTGATCACAGTACCCGAAGACATGCCGCTCGTGCGTGTGCTGCACACGCTGGTGGAGAGAAGAGTGTCGGCGCTGCCGATCGTGGATTCCAGTGGTGCGTGCATTTTGCATTATTTGTGTTGGACTGCGCTGTTGTTTGCCTGAGCTGATGGGTTGTGTTCTGTGCTCATTGTATAGGCATGGTTGTCAATATTTATTGTGTATCGAACGTCACCGTAAGTGCAACACTGGCTTGGGATTCGCTTATTACTGTCTACGCGGCATATTGAGCTAATGGTGTGTTGTTCTTGTTGATTTTGTAGGAACTGGTGAAAGACCGCTCACTCACTCAATTAGACATGCCCGTGGGAGACATTCTTAGGATCCAAGCTGCTGAGGTACGTTTGTGTTTGAAACCAGCACCCTGTTGTTTGGCTTCTGGGACCAAGAATCTCACAATTGTGACTGCTGATTGATAAATATTGTGCGGTAATAGGGCAACATTGGGGAGGGCCTCCACCTGTGCTACAAGACCGACACGCTGCACATGATCTTTGAACGCTTCGCGGCCGTCAAGGCGCACCGGCTGGTCTGCGTGGACGAGTACACGCGCTGCGTAGGGATTGTATCACTTAGTGATTTGTTTAATTATTTCATTCAGGAGTAACAACAGAAAGTAAGCAAGCAAGCGGCAGGCAGGCAGTCCCCCCCCCCCCCATGCAGCTCGGGAAGTCAGTCTCTCACCAGCACCAAAAGCAAGCGGTCGCACTACTACTACAAAAGAAGACAGATCACACAATCGATACGGAGCAACCACGCGAGTCCCGATCAAAATCAAATCCCACCACCACCACACACATACAAGCACAAGAGAGAATGAAAAAAAGAAAGCACACACTACACTCAAATACAGAAAAGCCAAAAGAGATTTCAATCCACAAAGCAAACCTACTAGCAGATCTTGTGCATGTGTCTACTGGTATCATGGACTGAACTCTTCCTCGTAGCTCTTGGCGTTTAACAGCTCCAATTTGTTGAGAGCATGGCTACATTTCTGCCAGAATGGATCGCAATCACGACTGCGACACGGAGACCTTTAGATGGTAAACAAAGCAAATCAGACCGTCGATGGGTGTGTAGCGAGAAGCAAGAAGAAGAAACAGCCGTGGGTCGACAAAGCTGTCGATCCAACAGAATCCACCATTCCGGCAGGTCCATTTTCCCACACGTCGCATACAGAAAATGTAGAAACATCCGTGCAATCCGGTTACCGGTATATGAATACATTGACGTTTTCCATTCGGAATACTTTTCACACACACACGCACACACGTTTTAATCAGAACCAGCAAACAACAGAGCAAGAATGGGCTGCTGCTCGTCCAAGTCGCAGCTCAAGGCCGTGAGTGAGTCGCAGGCGCGGACCGGCGGCAGTGGCGGCGCGCGGCCGAACGCGAGCGCGACGACTACACTGAGAGGCGGAGACGCCGTGCGCGAGCCGACCAACTCGGAGAAGCGCGCGCGCGCGGCGGAGGCGGCCGAGGCGCGCAAGACGGACTGGCGCCAGGGCGGCTCGACAGACCCGGAGAAGGCCAAGAGCCTGCAGCAGCGCCGCGAGAAGGACGAGCTGCTGGGCCAGATCTACAACCGCTACAACGTGCTGGGCAAGGAGCCGCCGATCGGACTGCCGTCCTGCGATATCCCGCAGCTCAAACGCCACCTCGAGACGCTGCGAGCAGCCAAGTGAGTGAGCGAGTTAGAGCCAGAAGCGGCGTGTGGATTGTGAAGCGAGAGAGAGAGAGACTGATTAATGAAGGAATGATGAGAAGGAGCATATGCGCAGAAACAAGCATATACGAAGCACTTTAGCGTGATGTGGACAGACAGACAGCTCAAAAGAGAGCACTGTGAATATATTGGAGAGAACGAAGTCTCAGGTCGGATGCCACCTGTGCATTTTCGTTTTCAACATTCGACGTTTTGGTCCCTCGCTGGTATCCCAGTTGTTTTGTCGACCGCAGCCGCGCTTCGGGGTGTTGGCCACGAGCTGCGCCGCGCGGTTCCTGTTCAACAGCCAAACCATAGAGAGACACGAATACCAGTCATCAATCTGCAGCAAGATTTAGACAAAAAAATACGCATCAACGTACAGGCGGATGATCACGATGCGCTGCACGGTCGAGACAACGATCATCGTGAGCACCGCGCCGGCCGCGAGCGCGGTGCTCGACTAGATGCGGATGAATTTCTCGTGGTCGTCGGCCTTGAACGCGTCCCCGTTCTTCGAGGCGAGCGCGATCAACGCCCACGCGGCGACGAGACCGATCACAGGGTCGCGATCGAAGACCACACTCGTGAGCACGACCACCAAGAGCACCGCGAGCATCGCGATGTACGCGCGAAGCGACAGGTATCCGTCGCTCGCCGTCTGTGCTGCGATCGCGATGTTGAGCATCGCAGCGGCGCTCACCCACGAGAAGTAGAGACAAACCGCGAGCTCGCTGAGGACGTACTGCGACCACGACACATGGGAGCCCGAGAGCTATGCTTTCGTGACGTACAGGTAGAGCGGCAGCAGCGAGAGCCACATGAGCACGAGGTCGACCGTGGCCACGTGCACCCAGCGCAGCTAGTTGGAGAGCACGATCCAGAGCATGTTGGCAACACAGGACGCCGTGAAGCAGGAAGCCCGGGCACTGCGCGCTGCTGTAGAACGAGAGGCGCGGGAAGAACGCGTCCGTGACCACCATCAGCGCCGTGAACACGTAGATCATGAGCCAGATGAGGAACGCGTAGCCCGCTGGGCGGATAAGCGTGTCATTCAAGAACGGCTTGCCGCCTCCTTGGGCGAGAACGCGTTCTGGTTGGCGTTCACGAGCACCTGCAGGGAGAAGAGCGCCAGGTTCACGTACGAGAGCGATGCCGCGCCCACCATAATAACTAACACACGGGGGCGAAGAGAGCGAGCGTTGTGTGTGAGTGAGTATGTTGCTGCGTCCCAACTTGTCGAATGAAAATGGGACGGCCTTTCGTTGCTGTTCTTCTTGAAGCCAGACTCGTACTTTATCGACTTGTGACGGTGCTAAATTCGTACTTTATTGAGGCGTGTCGGATTTTATCGACATTCGACATTTATGAAATACTCCAATTTCTCAAGAATGCAGTTTTTAATGACAATTACCAAATTAACCCAATTTATATTTCGGTTTTACGCCATCTGAAACACTGGGTTTGCCGCCACACAACTCAATTGAGAGCTCCATCAATTGGCGCATTTGGCATTCGAGAAGCGCGCGAGAAAGCAGAGCGCAGGGCAGACAAGCAGACAGGTTTCTCCATCCATCACTCTATTCATCCACCCAGCAGCAACAGGAGAGTGAAGGAAAGCAGCAGGTCACCATGTCGTCCGTCATGCTCAAGATCAACGAGCTGGAGGCCGAGTACGCGCGCACGCAGAAGAACAAGGCGACGATGAAGCACTTGTGCTTGCTCAAGGCCAAGATCGCCAAGCTGCGCCGCGAGATCACGGACGCCGGCTCCAAGTCCAGCGGCGGCGGCGCCGGCGAAGGTTTCGACGTGAACAAGGCCGGCGACACGCGCGTGGGGCTCGTGGGCTTCCCGTCCGTCGGCAAGTCGACGCTGCTCACGAAGCTCACGGGCACGTTCTCGGAGGCGGCGTCGTACGAGTTCACGACGCTCACGGCCATCCCGGGCACGCTCAACTACCGCGGCGCGCGCATCCAGATCCTCGATCTCCCCGGTATCATTGAGGGCGCCAAGGATGGCAAGGGTCGCGGTCGACAGGTCATCGGTACGGCGCGCACGTGCAACGTGATCCTCATCGTGCTCGACGCGATGAAGCCCGCGACGCACAAGAAGCTTATCGAGCACGAGCTCGAGGGCTTTGGCATCAGGTGGGTTTTTGCATTGTGCTGTGTAGTATTGTGTGGGAAACTGTGTAGTGGGCTGACTGTGGTTCTTGTATGTATTTCGCTTTAGACTGAACAAGAAGCCGCCAAACATGGTGCTGAAGCGCAAGGAGCGCGGCGGCGTGAACTTCCAGACCACGTGTCCGCAGAGCGAGCTGGACGCCGAGACCGTGTACCAGATTCTGCACGAGTACAAGATCCATAACGCCGACGTGACGCTGCGCGAGGACGTGACGGCGGACCAGCTGCTGGACGTGATCGAGGGCAACCGCGTGTACATCCCGTGCCTGTACGTGCTCAACAAGATCGACCAGCTCACGATCGAGGAGCTCACGATCATCGACCAGATCCCGCACAACGTGGCGATCTCGGCGCACCACGAGTGGAACTTTGACGAGCTGCTCGAGAGCATCTGGGACTACTGCAACATGATCCGTATTTACACCAAGCCGAAGGGCAAGATGCCCGACTACAACGAGCCGGTCATCCTGCACTCGGAGCGGCCGACGATCGAGGATTTCTGTCTGCGCATCCACAAGTCGCTGCTCAAGCAGCTCAAGTACGCCTGGGTCTGGGGCACGTCGGTCAAGCACCAGCCGCAGAAGGTCGGCAAGGAGCACGTGCTCAACGACGAGGACATTGTGCAGATCGTCAAGAAGACCTAAGTAAGCGGAGTGAGTGCATGATGAGCGAGCGCATGAGAGCCGTAGAGCTTTTGAGTTTGATGTGCATGAAGGTGTTGGGAATGAATGAATGCATTGGGTATTGGATTTCCTAGCAAATGAAGATGATCCATCGCCAGTGTTATCCGCAGAAGGTGTTCATTGTTCTTCTTACTTGATAGATACTACAATAGTAGATGGTGGTTTCAGTTGTTGGGACGCTCATAATATATGGGAAGGTTGCTGGCTGTTGCTCTTCCCATGCTTCTTTATAAATAGAGTGCGAGCAGCTCCATTACCTTTCCATTGGCCGGTCAGTGGCTCGTTCTTCTTCTCACGATCAGTACCAAAAGCGAGAAAGGACCCGAGCGACGAAGGAAGGAAGGAAGGTGCTGGCGTGCTGCTGCTGTCTTTGAGCGGACGAGAGAGTGGCTGACTGGCTGGATCTGGAGATCCACGCAAGAGGCGAGGAAGACAAGCACGAGCGGTTGGATTTGGAGCTGCTTGCTGATCACCGAGCAGCAGATTGATTGATCACTTGGAGAGGCCTTGAATCGATCGCGTGCTTTGTGAGCAGACAGTAGCATGCTGGACCGACTAGCTGAGATCAAAGGCAAGGCGCAGGCTGGACAGGATGTCGCGATCGACGTCGATGTACGTATTCACATTCACTGCGGTTAAGACTGTATGCACAGTGGCAATGGGTTGCTTCTTGTGTCGTTGTTGCTAAATCTCTCGCCCACTGTCGTGTTTGCTGGCTCGGATTGTACTTCTATCATCACCAGAGATCGTAAGTTGCTATTTCCCTTTCCATTTTGGTTCAAAATGTGCTGTCGTCGCGTAAAACTTACGTGGTCTTCTCGTTGTCCTGAACAGCAATGGCGTCGTGCGGCCCAAGTTCATGGAGCAGTTC
Organism: Globisporangium viniferum; assembly: GCA_023333705.1. Lineage (NCBI taxonomy): Eukaryota > Oomycota > Peronosporomycetes > Pythiales > Pythiaceae > Globisporangium > Globisporangium viniferum. The sequence continues at coordinate 12,872 of JAASFI010000583.1, read as the reverse complement.
TTCAAAGACGTCGAGGACATGCAGATGGACTTGGCCAACATTAGGTATGTCTTTCAGACACAATACTCTGTCAAACGCCAACATCCTCGCCTCACCGTTCTCGAACGAATTTCTCTGCTGCTACAGTTTAGGAACCCAAAAGATCACAGAGCTGAACCAGAAGGCGACGCTCGCGACCTCGTCCACGGAAGAGCATGGTGCGTGAACTTGACTTCACTTGGTACATTCGCTTCGATCGAAATGGTAATACCTGGGTCTCTCACACACACATTTGCTGTTGCCGTTTCTCCTGGTGCTCTTTCATTTGTACATTTTCTGCAGCCATCAGTAATGAGCTGACTCTGGTGATCGAGTCCTCAAACAAGAACGCCGCGCACGCCAAGGGGATGCTCGAGCTCCTGAAGAAAGAGTCTGCGGAGAAGAAGAAAGACAAAGCCACGCCACTCTCGGAGATTAGGTTCGTGCTACCGGTTCATGCGGGAATGATGAATCATCTGATGAATAAGCGAGGGCACTAACCTTGTCAAATTGTTTGGCTGATCCAACAACTCTTCACTGTTTGGCACTTGCAGAATTCGAGAAAACATGTGCGCGACACTCACCAAGAAGTTCATGGACTGCATGAAGGAGTACCAGAAAGCCCAGGTGTGTATCTTGTTATGGTCGGTCTTCCCACTATGTTCGACCTTTTGCTTGAAATCGCGATCGTGGGCTGACATTTTGCCTTGCCCCTCTCCCCCCTACTGCTCATGCAAAAACCATTTTCAGCAAAAATACAAGAACGATATGAAAAACAAGGTCAAGCGGCAGGTGCAGATCGTCAAACCTGACGCCTCGGAGGCGGAAATCGATGCCGTCATGCGCTCCGCCGACCCTGGCTCCATTTACAAAAGCGCGATCCTCCAAGGCGCAGCCGAGTCCATCAAGGACGTGTACATCAACTGCCAGGATAAATACCAAGACGTGCTGCGCCTCGAGCAGAGCGTCGCGGAGCTGCACCAGATGTTCCTCGACTTGGCGCTCTTGGTGGAGCAGCAGGGCGAGATGCTCGACCAGATCGAATTCCAAGTGCGCACGGCAGCGAACTACGTGGAGCAGGGCAACCAGGAAGTCTCCAAGGCGCTCAAGAGCCAAAAATCGGCACGCAAGAAGAAATGCTGCTTGTTGTTCGTCGGAATCACCATCATTTTGATCATCGTACTTGTCGCTGCATTCAAGTAACATGACAACCCGCATACGAGCCTCGCTCGCCCGCTTAATTTACCAATGCTTTCCAACCTGTTTCCTTCGCTGCCTTTGCTTGCACTTCTCGATGATCCTGCCACATCTGACAACGTTAGAAGCAGATCAGAGTGCAGCCAGCAAGCGTTCGTATATGGGTCGCGATTCGATTTCGTATCATTTACACACACCGAAGCACGACGGCGCCATCTCCGAGAACCCCAAACATTCTCTCGGTAAAAGTGATGGTGGTCACCCGGCGACGGTATTCACACATCTTCATGATACCTGACTTTCCGCACTGATCGCGTCTCCAAAACACTTAATTCACTATTCGGTTCTTCTCCGGCACCTTGAATACGTCGCCGATCGCAGACTTGAAGCAGTCGATGTTGTAATCGATGATGCCCTGCTTCATGAAGTTCTCAGCGCGCAGCAGACACACAAGTGCGAGGTAACTGCAAACAACCAACATTCAACAAAGCAAATGTCAGCGATCGAATCTCAAACGGTATGGAATCATGAGAAAGGTACGACAGGGAGCGTACTTGTTCACTTCTCGGAGGTAGAGCACCATGCCGTTGTTGAGCTTGATCACGGAAGACGACTCCGAGTCGTACGCCAAACCATCTCCGTCGCCATCGTCTTTCATTCTGCGCGCCACGCACATACACAATAAATTTAGCCACGGTCCACGATTTTAGCATTTCTATCTGCGTTTTTGCCCTCGAAGTGCACTTACCCGTAGATGCATGACACGTCGATGACCACGTCGATCATGTCGCTGCAGAGTTCGTACGACTGCATGTCCACCGGGTTACTGTCCGTCGCGATGTACACCTTGCTCACGACATCAAACAGAAACGACTTCTCCATGTTGCAGCTCTGCAGAAGCAAACATGCAACATCGTTAGAACCCAAGACGCTCTGTGCAAGGTTTGCAATATCTTCATAACTATGCGCACCGTGATGAGAATGTTGAGCAGGTTCTCGAGCGTTGGCAGCTGCGGGATCAGTTTCTGGACCACTTTACTGAACGCTTCAAAGATGCTGTGATCGTAAATGCTGTTGTTTTCCAAATGTATCCATGCAAGGCGTTGAGTCAGTCAGTATCACCAGTTCACTGTCACACAGTGTGTTGGTCGAAATGAATGTTCCAATGAACAACTCACCTGGTCAGGTAGAAGCTCATGTGGATCTCAAGGTCGTTGTCGCTGAGCTCGTCCGTGATCTGCTGCTGGATCTCACGCTGGCAATCTATTATTCGTATACACAACGCATAAAGAAGTCAGTCTTCACCAATAGTGTTGTCGCCATTCGCACTTGAGAGACGAACCCTCTCTCGAAAATCGTCCATACCAATCTTGTGGTCGTCCGAGAGGAACAGGTCACCGTCCACCTTGTGGATGAACACTTCGAAGAAGATGTCCGGGTTGTAGCGATGCGCGCGGATAACCGTGTCGTGCAGACGCGCGAGCGCCTCGGCATACGGCTCGTCCTGCGCGTCGATCACAAACACAATCGAGCCGCAGTTGCCAAAGATCATCTCTTCGTTCACAAGCTGGCCGCCGTACACGAGGTCCTCCTTGAAGTCGTAGTCGCCCGGGAAGTCCCAGATCTGAAACTGCACAAACGAGTTGTTCGCAATGTACTTGATGTCCAGCGAGTTCGTGCCTTCGAGGAAGAGCGTCTCGTGCGGCGACATCTTGTGGAACACCACGCGCTGGATGCTCGACTTGCCGCTCCTGCATATACAAACACGAAGACGACAGTATCATCAGTTCACAGACAACATGCTGCTTATACTAAGCGACGTTAACAAGCTACGCGTCTTTACCGGCGCAGCCCCATCAGCAGAATGCGCGGCTTGTTCTCGCCCGTTAGCGTCGTCGGTTCATCCCCATAGCTGCATCCAAAACAAAACATAGCAACAGCGCACATTACACACACACAAAGCCATAAGCACGTTTTTAAATAGACATAGCAGCAACCGCAGGCACAAGCAGCAACCAAGCGCTGCCAATATCAACAGCGACACATCAATCCACACACGAACGCACCCTTGCGAGAGCGGGTATCCCTCGGAATCTGCGCAAACAGCGTCACAACAACAGCGGAGATAAAAAGATCATGAGACACCAGCATACACAATAGCACACACACGTGTATATAAGAGCAGGACTGTGCGCGCAAAGAAGACGGCGGCGCGATTTACGTACAGGAGTGCTCGTTCCAGCCCAAGTCCATCGCGGTCGCTCGCTTGCTTGTTTCTCTCTCTTCTTTCCTCTTGCTTTGCTTGCTGTGAACAGAGTGAGGTGGGTGAGGGTTTGCGCGACGTCACATTTTCAAAATCTGTGTCAACTCTTTTTTCTGCAATCTAGGCTGTCATGTTTCATAAATTTCACTCGCAGAAGTTTCTTTCCAATTATTTACCTATTTATTTTACAACTTACCTAAGCTTACAAAACTAGTCTATTCGCGTTAGCGCGATACAAACAACAGCTTTTAAGGCGAATCCTGTGAGAATTTGTACAAGCTGTCACAGGATTCGCCTTAAAAGCTGTTGTTTGTATCGCGCTAACGCGAATTTTCAATTTGAACCAATTTTCACAGGTTTCTCTCTTCTACAAATTCTCGCAGGATTCGCTTTTCCAGAGTGCCGCGCGCGCGCTGTCACAGGAAACACCTCTGTATTGTCAATACAGAGGTGTTTCCTGTTCGACTTGCAGTGCGAGCTGCTCCCACTCTGTCACATCGAGTTGATGCGCGCGGCAGGCGGGAAGAGAAGCGCACGAGAGACCAGAAGAGCAGAAGACCAGCAGCTCAACCTCAAGCGCTCCAGCGCACCGGCAGAGTTAGTCAGTCGATCCGCCAGTCTGCCGTCGCCATGTCCGAGACGTCGACGTCCTCTGCGTCTTCCGCGCCGCCTCCGCTGACTGACGCGGTGGCGGTGATGAAGCCATCGCACAGCACGACCGCGAGCAGCTCAACCGCGCGCGAGAATGAGAATGACGGAAGCGACTGGGTGCAGAAGTGGTCGCTCTTCTACCAGCGCATGCTCGACAAGTTCCTGCGCGAGATGTACGGCCACGCCGTGAGCGTGCAGGTGCTGGCGATCGCGTCCACGGCGCTGCTGCTCAGCTGCGCGCTCTACTTCCTCTCGCTGCTGCTGGAAGACGACTACCACATCTACAAGCAGTACCTGCCGTGGGTGCACTACCTCGACTACAGCAAGTACAACTCGTTCGTCGTGGACCACGTGGTCGTGTTTCTTGCGATCTCGCTCCCCATGAGCTGGCTGCTGCTCGTCAACGTCACGTACTCGGGCGTGACCAACCGCCTGGAGCTCGCGCTGCTGCTGCTGCGCATCGCCTGCTGCCTCATGGTCTGCTTCTCGCTCACCACCATCCTGACCGAGTTCCTCTCGCGCCACGTCGATCGCGCCGTGGAAGATTACCTAGATGGACGTCCATCCGTCGTGGAAGCTTGAATTGAGAAGACGTTGCTGCCATGGAGCCGACAGTGTTTGCCATGCGCGGCCATTGCGTGCGCGCTGCCCACGATCGACGGCGGCATATGCTCATGACTGTGATTTGTGTATGTGTGGTGTGTGTTTATTTGTACGTGGACGGGTGTTGTCGTATGGATACATTGATGAATGGATACATTTTGGCTCTCAGATGTAGCTATCTCTCTCTCTCTCTCACTCTCTCTCTCTCTCTCTCTTACTCCAACCAATACTCTTATTTCTGTATTATGCACGCTCGCATTTAAACAATTGGTCTCTCATGCTAATCTCTCTCTCTATGTGTGTGGGCCTCACTCACATGACGCAGCACACCACCGTCTTCTGCGTGCGCAGCATCGTCCTGGGCTTCAGCGCGTCCTGTCCGGTCTGGGACGACGAGCGGACCAACGCCGTCGTCGTGGATCCACTGCGGACCGCCGACAGTCGATGCGTGTGGTGGTGGTGGTGGCTCGGGTTGGCAGCCGCATTCGCGGCGGTGTTCGCCGTCGTGTCGTTGGTTTTCGACTCGTACGCCTCGCTGCCTCCTCGACTGTCCTGGACCGTGAGCTTCTTCGCCGAGCCTTTCCGACGCAAGAGCATCTGGAGCGAGTCCTGCGCTTCGAGCAGCGACTTGCGCTTGGAGAACGCGCGGATGAACGTGCTGCGTCTCGGTTTGGTGGGCGAATCGGGCGACTCCACGCTCACTTCGTGCTCTACGTTGCCGAAAGACGGACCCTCCCATTGATGGTGCTGCTGCTGCTGGCGGTTCTGCTGCTCCTGCGTCATTGCCGTAGTGCTTGGACTCGGAAGATCGCGATGCTTTGGCGGACTGCTGCCGGCGATGATCGCTTCGGAGAACGCGTTGCTGTTGCCATTCGGGTCACTCACTGCCGTGATGTTGCTGTTGCGCTTCTGAAAGAGCTTGGGCGATCGCTCCGAGGTACTCGTGTTGCTTCTCACCGAGGTACCGACGCCAAGTTCTGGCACCTCTACTTCCTTGCGCTTCGGAGAGATGGACGAGATGGTGGCACCGCCCGTTGTCTGGTGCTCTTCCTCCACGCATTCCCCCAGTACCTTCGCGATGGAGCTCATTCGACACATCTGGTGGGGTCCAGGAGGCTCAATGTCAACTCGTCCAGTTGGCTGGGGCGAGTCGTCTGGCGACGTGTTGAGCTCCAGGCTGTCTGTTCTCAGTGAAATGCGCGACGGCGAGCGTGGCGACGGTAGAAGCGGGATCAGAACCGATCCCGAGCCGCTACTCCACGAGATCCTGGTTTCTAATAATGTTGCTGATGCTGCCGCTCCGGACTCTACCGAACGAGGTATCTTGACAACTGGCGTGTCCTCCACCTGGGTGCTTGCTGGTTTCCCAGGGCTAGCAGACTGGACGTGCTGCGCGAGAGAGCTTTTCCGTTTTGCCTCAGCCAGTGCCTGGGCGTACGTGTCCTCACTGGCCGGCGACAGAGACCCGCTCTTGCGGTGATGGAGTATCATGGACGGCTCTGGAGCTGGCAGCGCACTGTCCTTGTATTTGGTAGTGGCAGCTCCGGGCAAATCAGCGTGCAAGGTTTTCCGGTAGCCCTCGGTCGATCGTGACGATAGAGGTAAGGAGTCTGCGTGATTAGATGACCTCTCAGGCGACAGAGCAGATCGCGCGACTGGCTGCACGGAGGCATGCGTTCCGGTGTCGGTGTTGCAGCTTCGACGGCGCTCAGGTGAAGATCTGGAAGACGGAGAAGACCGAACGACGCCGCCACTGTCTCGACCCGTATCGAAAGTATCCGTACTCCCACATTCCCTGTTTGTCGGGCTTGACGCTGGCGAGTTCGCTGGCGAGTTCGCTGGCGACGACGATGCAGACAGCGACACCTCGAGTGGCGGTAGTCGCGGTTCTAAGGTCGCAGAGGGGGAGCCCGTGTTCACTGATAGCCTTTTGCTCAATCGATGACTCAGAGATGACGACACAGACGAAGTTCTCAGTATCGGCGCCTGGTTCTTGACCGAGAGTAGGTCTTCGGACATGGAATCTATCTCGGAATGGAGAGCGGCCTGGACGCGCGGCAATGCTTCGATAGTGGTTGGCTCACTAGAGGTCGTGCTGCTACCGGTGCCTGGTGCTGTGGCGGCTGAGACCAGAGAATCCAGCTCGCCTGGGACGCTCTTGGGCAAGCTGCTGCTGCGTCTTTTCACCTGTGCGGCTGACGACAGATGCGGATTGTCTCCCAGTGGTATCATCACCACCTCGATAAGTGGCCGGGGCGTACTGCAGTCCACACTGGTCTCCTCGATAGCAATGACAGCCGTAGTAGCAGTAGTAGTGGCGGTGGTAGGATCCTCAGCAATCGCGGCTTCGGCCGAGCTCTTGCGGACACTCGCGAGGTCCAGATCGTGCCGAAGCTCGACGGACTTGCGCGCGCGCGCGAGCCGTGAGGACATCTTCATCTTGAGCTTCGTCATGAGGATGAAGTTGTTCACGGGCGTGAACGCGGCCTCGATCTCCTGCTGACTCACCTCGATCACGACCGAGTTGGCGCGGTTGAAGCGCGTCTGCTCGCTGCCCTTGGTAATCCACGGGTGGCACTTGAGCTCCTGGATGCGGATGCGCTTGTTTGGGTCCTTCTCGAGCATCAGGCGCATCACGTCGGCGCAGTCCTGTTCGATCTCGAGGCCGAACACCAGCGGGTCTTCTCGAATCGAGTCCATCACCTGGGTGAGCGAGGCGGCTTTCGTGCCGAAGGGCAGCGTGCCCTGCAGCATCGCAAACAGCGTCACGCCCAGAGCCCAGATGTCCACCTGGAACGGATCGTACTCCTCGCCCGTGGTGCACTCGGGGGCGAGGAAATGGTACGTGCCCTCGGTGCTGCGCAGCAGCGTCTTGTTCTCTTCGTCCAGCATGTGCGCCACGCCAAAGTCCGCGAGCTTGTACATGTTCGAGTTGGCGAGCAGGATGTTCTGAATAGGGATGGCAACGGGGTTAATTAGAACCACGCCAACGCTGCAAAAACACTCAGCCTAACGGAGCGTACCTCTGGCTTGATATCGCGGTGGCAGATGTGATTCGCGTGTACTGAGGGGATTCACAGCCCAATAGATTAGCACTCACTTTTGGATGCAGTTATCTTTGTGAGTGTCACGTACGGTAGCTGAGCGCCATGACGACGTCGCACATGCAGTCGCGCGCGTCTTCTTTCTGCAGCACGCCACTGGGGGTGTCTGGCGCGCGGTACCGGAACGCCTTGTCCTCCCAGTTCATCACCTGGCCGCCCTGCACGAGCTCCAGCACGAGGAACATCTTGTCGTCTGCGGGGCTGTCGATGATCTACGTAGCGATACTCGAACTGGTTAGCACCACCATCAAACCAGAGCATTCAAAGAGCATTTGCCAGAGAGACAAGTAGTGATCCGGTAGTAGCTGACAACACACACACACCTCGTAGAGCTTGACCAGGTTCGTGTGCGAGAGCTTCTTCATGATCGCCACCTCGCGCTGCACTTTCTGGAGCGCGTTGCAGAACACCATCTTGCCCTCGACCTTCTTGTACTCGCGCTTGCGCTTGAGGAACGACTTCTTGAGGATCTTGAGCGCCTAGAGGGTACACCAAACAAACCGAAAGTTTAGATACCTGGGCTCTATGAACACATTCGACAACAACTAGCAGCCACACAAGCCAAGCACGTACGTATTCTTCGCCTCGGCCGTTCTTGCAATGGTACACTTTCGAGAACGAGCCCTCGCCGAGCATGTTGAGCACCGCGTAGTCGTTCACGCGACTTGGGGCGCCTTCATCGTCCTCTTGAACAGCAACGACGTCGGTCTCGATCACAGCGCGGGCGCTCGGTTCTTGGTCCATTCTTGTCTCTCAGTTGACGATCACCAGCACCAGCAGAACTAGCTACGAAGCCTCGTCGTGGTGAGGGCGGAGCACCAACGAGGAGCTACAGTATAGCGCTTGTCAATGGGGAGCTCGTTGCTTGGGCGGCGCCTTGAGTAGAGCGATGCGTAGTGCGTCCTTGTGACTTGCTATGAAGCTTGTGGTGATAGTGATGGCGCAGGCGACAGGGATAACGCGTTCTTGTACTTGTCGAAGACGAGAGAGAGAGAGAGGCTGCTGCTTTAAATAGAGAAAGCGACTGAAAGAGGCTCTCGTTTCTCGTTGATGACCAAACGAACTCGATGGTCATAAGATTTAGAGCAGATCAGAAAACCAAGCAAAGCCAGTTTCAGGAACCAAAGAAATGTAGCCACGTCACTCTTTTGGAACCTTAATGTAGCCATTTTCAGAATAGTGACATGGCTACACTTCCGAAGTGAAGAATATTATTGCATTTTTTGTGGTGTAGCAGAAGCTGAGCTCACGCACTCGGTGTTTAGATCGTGGGTACCTACCTACCTACCTATCTACCACTTCTCGTAGTGGTTGAGATTGTCTGTCTACACGATCGCTGAGAGCTTGCCTTCGCCGCTCTCTCTCGAGATCGTGTATGCGGTTGCCGCTGTGGCTTTTGATCTTGCGTCCATTTCTACCAACGCAGACGACTGACTGAACAAGTGCCGGTCGTACGTCGCCGTGAACTCAAGCTGCTTGGCCCAGTGCTGAATGCTCTCATAGCACTCTTCGGGTGAGAGCGTCTGTGTAAACTCAGCACCGACACGGTCGGACTCTAAGGCTGCGCTGCCCCTCGAGAGCGTGACCTGCACTTGAAGACGCGTTCTGCTTGTATTTGGAGATGTGGTCCGCTGAAGACCAAACGAGCACTTCTGCTGGTGCTTCAGCTACAGGCGCTTGATCTCAAAGTGGACCCAGACGCCGACGCCTTCTCTGAAATACTGATGCACGTCCAGCTGAATGAGTTCACGCGATTCCGACCCCGACTCTGGAGGGGATGGTGGGACTGCACGACCACAGTACTCGGTGCGCCATGAAGACGATGATGGCCTATCAGCAAAATACGGATTCACGAGCCACGAGGTGCTGAGACCGCACGGCAGGCGATCCAATTTGTGAAAGGCGCCGTTGAGAGTGAAGCAGACGCCGATCTCTGAGAAGAAACTCGCGAGAGAGTGGATCAATAGAGCGGTTGCTCTGGTGTCGCCGTCATCTGACTCACCGTCGCTGGTTCCTTCCGAGACCTCCAAATCGAATCCGAACGTGTGCAGGAGCGTGAAGAACACTGTTGCAGCGCGGAAGTCTGGTGTTGGGCTGGAACTTTCTTTTCTGACGAGCGGTGGCGACTCGATTGCCCGGCACACCCAGCGTCCGTTGAAGTTACTAAGCGGTGAAACCCTTGGTAATCCATCGCCAGAACCACTCCGGTGCTGATTCTCGTACTGGCCGCCGCAACCCTCCACCAATCGCAGTTGCGTTTGGAAGAGCTCCATGCCGAGCACTCGCGTGTTTCGGAGCAGGTTCTTGCTTTTCTCTTGCACAAAAGGCTCGAAATTGGCGTGTTCGGGGTTGTGTCGGTGCTTGTAGATACTTGAGACGATGTCATCGACGAGAAGCCCCAACGTGGTGGCGTCCTTTGCCAGGAGGGCGTTCAGTAAACCGGTCAGCAGGTCGACAATCCTCGCATAGGTCGCTTCGCTTGCTTCACAATCGGCATCACCACTGAACCATTCGCGGTTGTAGAGTGTCTCTTCTCTAAAGAATCGCTCAATGTGACTCCACTGATTGTTCTCAAGAAGGCTGCTCATCAGATCGAAGCACTGCTCCACCAGACTTGACAGCCGCGTAGACTCTGAAGTTTCGCTGCCATTGTCCTCGCTGTCGCCATCGTGTTGACTTGGGTAGAAATGATCAGACTGGTCGTAGCGCGTGTCTGTATCGGACGCCATAGCCGCCACAAACTTAGGCACGCAGTAGTTGATGAAGTGCAGCAGCAAGCGCTCCTGGTTGTCCCCTGCTCTGTGGTTGTCGTGCTCGAGCCTATCATCGCGACGGCTATCATCGACGTATCCTAGGATATCGTGCGACGTTGGAGCTGTTGTAGAATAGCCCGTAGTATTCCGCCAGAACCTCAGCAGCGGCAGCAGCGACCGGCTGAGCGTGTGCGGAGAGAGCCACTTGAGCCGGATCTGCGATACAAACAGCGCCAGAATCGACAGACTCGTCGTCGCATTTACGACTATCGGGTTTCTCTGTTCCCAGAGCATTTTTCTGAACTCTGGTAAAGGAGTTCGCAGTTGTGCAACCTCAGCGCTGGTCTCTTCAGGCTCTGGTTCTGGGTCCGTCTCGGTCTCGTCGTCATCTTCGCCGCCATCTTGCACCTCGTAATATATGTAGTTCTCGCCAATCTCACACACCAGTCCTTGGCTTTGCCTGGACTGGACCGATTGTTGATTCTGCTGTTGATGTCGCTGCTGGTATTGTGCCTCGGACTCAGTCTCAACCGGCTTTCGGTACGCGGAGATCGTGAACGGCGCCGAGATCGCGATGCCGACGACCTGCCACGTGTCTTTGCTGACAGAAGCGCTGTTCTTCTTCTTCTTTGCTTTGGACTTGGATCGGGTCTTCTCAGTCACTGGAGCTACTGAGTTGTCCACTGACACGAACGCGTAGGCGCGGAAGATGTGCGTTCGCGCGCGCTGTCGCTGATCCGTGCCGCTGTTTCAGCCGTACTCCCAGAGGCGCCGCTCGTCGTTCTGGAACGCAAACACTCGGTCGGCCGTCTGTGAATGTGGGAATCGCAGTAGTCAGTGACGCAGTATCTGGTTCAAACAAATCATTCAGTGCTGTTTTCTCTACCTCCTTGTCACGACTTGCTGAGGTCTCCACATGTGCCGGAATCCACAGATCACGGTGCGTATCGTCTAGGATCGACGCGCGGGCGATTTGCTGACCGAGTTCCAGTTCTGTCACTGGATCTGAGCCTTGAGACTGTGGGTCGGGCTCTTCGCGCTCAAAGCGGCTGTACACGAACAGCTTGTCCAACTCGATCCCCGAGTCTGAGGTGGTGCTGTTACGCTCTGACGAGGCACTCAGAGCGCGAGCGCGCGCGTGCAGCGACGTGCCGCAGTAGCTCCGATCGCGGTGGCCGGGGCAACAATGCAGGAAGCAGCGCACGATCTAGCAAGGAAACACCGAGTGCAGACACTCTCGTCACACAAAGAGCAGCGCGCGCAATATTCAATACCAGCATAAGGAGACAGAAAGATGCAATGTGGTGGTACCTTGGTCGCGCGCGTCTGGTTGCTCCTGCGCACAGCGATCAGTTTGAACAGACAGAGGTGTGAGGAGAGCAGCTGGAGAGCGGCAAGCGACCAAAGTCGTGGTTTGCTTACCTGGCAAATGAGCGCGAGAAGAGCTGGTGGTTGTCGTGCGGACACCCCTTCACGAAAAACTCACACTGGAGCTGTAAAGTGTGGGGAGACGCCTGCTGCATTACTGGTATTGCTGAAAGTTCTACCGGTCGGGATTCCTTCGGCCCCTGCGATCCGGTCGTCAAGTTGCCAAGTGGGGCAAGCGCGTTGGGTCGCAGGCGTTACTTCTGTATACCAAATGAGGCGGTTTCAAAACTGGCGAGAGAAAAACGCCAAATGTGGTGGATGCCTGTCAGCGGCCGCCGTCCTAACCACAGTTAGGACATACTATGTATCACAGCCACACACAGCGTCCAGAGGGCCCCGCTGCGCCGCTGCGAGTGGTGGTTGCTTGGGGTGGGAGGGAGGACGCCTCAGCTGAGGTTCGAGGCCCAACGACCTGGTTCACTCGCATGACACGTGACCTTCGGATGACGACATGTGTCCCACACAACAGTCAACCCATCTACCGGTAGACAAACAACCGACGACGACAAGCTCTGTCTCCGAAGAGCGCGTTGCGCCGCTGGCGTCTTTCCAGGCTCAGTCTGAGCAGCGACGCAACACTCGCTGCACATGAGGGCGACTACCGGGAGGTAGAAACCGACATCGTAGGATTGTTGCAGGACTGACTGCGCTGAGAAAGAAGGACTGGCACGTACCTACAATAATAACGGGTTCTGCCGGTTAATATACCCTGTCTGGTTATAATACCCAAGCCACATTCTGCGGTACACAAACCGGTATAATACCGTTCCCAATAGTATACCGTCCGTTCATGCATGAGAGCATTTCTCAGCCATTCCTTGCCACACTCGAGTGGTTGGCAGCGGTTGCGCGAGT
>JAASFI010000582.1:0-22744 GCA_023333705.1 Globisporangium viniferum | reverse complement strand
TATATCTTGATCTAGAACCCCAATTCCAACGCTGAATAGCTCAATCGAAAGAGGAGATCTTGCTCTTTCACGTGGTGTACGTGGTTGAATAACCTCAAAAATGCCTTAAGGATACTTTTGTTCAATGGCGTCACATATGTGTACCAGCGGATAGGGTAAATAAAAAACCCTCTATGTCTCTATATATAGATAATTAAGTACAAAATAAATATATAAAGGGTATACATATTTTTCCCTCCCAAATAAAAGCACTTTGTAAAATGCAAATTATCTGCCGAGCTTCATGCATAGAGCAACAAACCAGGAGTAATAAAAAAGCGGCGCTTTGATTGAACGCGACGTAAAAGAAAAAGAAAAATAGAGAGGAATAGGAGTAGGGTAAGTGATAAATATGGAATAGATGGCTGTTTATTTCGTACTGTTTGCTTATTTACAAATGCGCAAATAAAGAACAGATGGGAAACAGAAAGTGTGTATTGTACCGTATCTAGTGTCGTACTAGGGAACAAAATACTAAGACCAATTTGTCGGAAGAGCCCTGAAACAAGCAAAGTGAGCACGTGTTGTGCACCACCACGCTTATTTGTGACGAAGCCCTAAAAACGACGAAAATAGCCTACACGAGTATACACTTTGGAGCTGATGAGCTCTATCGGATTGAAGGGGCCGCCATCGTCTGCTGTGGAGAAGCACCACCGCCTTCTTGTGGAGAAAGCGTTGAGATTATTTATTCTTGCCCTCCAGTTCCAGTTTTGTGTTTCTAACAAAACAGGTACAGTAAATTTATCACATCTTACGACTGTTAGTTATATGTTAAAGGACTCTGAGAACACCTTCAAACGGAAATGTTGCACGACTGTAGACGCATCTTTCCACATCCAAAGAGGTGCAAAAATGCTGCCAACAACATGGCGCAATGCGCGCTGCAGTGGCAGCGTCAGCGACGTCAGCAGCAGCGAGGACGACGACAGCGGAGGAGCTGGTAGCAGTGCTCTGGGTGCACTGCGAGCTGCGCGCGGTGGTACCACCGGCAGATTTGCTATCGGTGGCGATAGAGAAGATCAAGTAGCTGCAACAGAGGGAGAAAACGGCGATGAAGAAGACCCGGAGAACAAAGTTTATCGTCCGCTGCTCTTCCAGTCGAAGGGGTACGCGTCGTCCGAGCTCTTTCGCGACACGTACGAGATGCGCGCGCGCATGCAGGAGCGACACGGCGAATCAGGTGCGTCGTCGCCTTCGTCTGCGTTGCTACTGGGGCCATCGTCATCGGCTGCTGGTGAGAGCGGCAAGCGCAATGGCAAAAAGAATCGAAATGTCGTGCACCCGCGCATTCGCCTGGAGACGCTCTCATCTCGCGCCGCGACGACCGTGCTCTGGATCACGTACCTGTCGTTCTGCCTCGCGTTCGCAATGCCGTATCTGCAGAGCCAGGGGTTTCTCGGCACGGTTATCAAGCTGTCCGGCGGGCTCTGCGAAGACCGCATTCTGCCGCACGAGCCGTGTATCTACGTGGACAAGAAGGAAGGCATCGCGCGCTGGTCAGGTCTCGTGAACAACGTGTCGCAGTACGCGGGCTCCATTGAGCTCTCGCTCGACATCAGTGAAGTGATCAACTCGACTTCCTCGCTGAATCACCAGGGTGGCGATGCTGATGCGCAAGACGGAGAAGAGAATGAACTGCAGAAGATGGACGCTATGTGGCGAAAATGGCGACCCGGCGCGAGTGTTTTGAGTAACGACAGCAACAGCAGCACCACGTCGCTGGAGATCATGGACCAGAGCTTCGCGCTCGCGTACGACGTGACTCTCTACGGGATCGACTTTGACTCCGTGCCGTACACAAAGAAAGAGATCGTCGCAGAGAAGAACCAGAGCGTGTGGGTCGAGTGTCTGTCGATATCCTGCAACAAAGCGACGCTGCTCGACATTTCGCAGGACTTTGAAGGACGGGTACGTTGTTTGAACACTGGCTGCTGTGTGTTCATGGAAATGTTGCTGTGGGTGAGCTTATTCTAATCGTTACGCTGTTCGGTTGTGTTCTAGGACGGCAATGGATTTGGCTCCTACTTGGTGATCGTGGTGTTCAAGGGCGTGTACCCGAACACGTTTGGGAAGAAAGTGTCGTACGACTTTTCGTACACGTAAGTGCAGCATCTGAGCTTCCCAACTTGCCAACTGGGTGCATTCTCGTAACCATTCTCTTTTATCCTGTGATGCTGTACAGGAAGCCCGCGGTCCACGTGAGCGAGCTGGTTATCCGCGCCGTGTTCCTGCTGTCGTCGATCTTTGCGCTCCCGTGCTGGCTCATCGCCGTGCTCAACGCGCAAGGCTCTTCGTGGCAGAACATCATGCCCGTGCAGAAATGGGTGCTGGCGCTCGGTGTCGTGCTCATACTCTGGCAGAACCCGATCTACGCGGTCTCGGAGCTCTCCAAGTCGGTGGGTCTGCGAACGCGCTTCGTGTCCGAGATGTGTGAGTCGTTCGCCGAGGCGTTCTTTTACGTGTTTTGGCTGAACCTGCTGGACCAGCATGGGGGTGTGCTGAAAGGCAGACTGGTCCCGAAATTGCTCTTTGGACTCGTGCTGTTGTCGGTCGATACAGGGATGACTGTCATCCGCATGCCCGCGCTGTTTGGCTCTTTCAGTGGTAGTGGTGGTGAGTATCAACCTTTGTCGTCGATGGTCGATAGAGAGAAGGATGACGAGCTCTACGCGTTGCTGGGCTTTCTTCGCATCGCGATGCTGCTTGGCTGGGTTCTGTGGATTGCGCGCATCGGCTGGCAAACTGGCGTGTACCTGCGTCAGTTGCCGTACATGTCGACGCGCTTCCAGCAACTTTCGTTCCGGTTCCTGTTCCTCGAGACGCTGCTGATCCTGATTTACGTGATGGTGCTCTCGGGACTGCAGGTGTTCTTCCTGTGCCAGACGTGGTACTTGATGGGGTACGGACCGTTCATCCAGAGCGCAGTGCACACATTCGTGAAGTACCATTCAGGGCGACCATCACTTGGGAAGCTGATCTTCCTGTCAGTGTACGTGTACTTGGTGATGTTTGTGCATCTGCCTCCATCGACGGGTGACAGCACAGGGCTATTGGCGTCGACCGCGTTCCACGTCGAAGAGAAGCCGCGCGTCGACAAGTACGGCTTTCTGACTCCAGACTCGCACTTGTTTTGCGTCGAGACCGCGACGTGGCTGCTCGAGATTGCGTGGCAGGCGTACTTTGACCCGCCTGGACGGCCGTCTCCCTCGGGGTATGGTGAGCTGAATCTGGAGCCGTACGGGTTTGAGCTCATCACGCACTTGAAGAGCAGTTTGACCGACACCCACGTAGTCGTCGCGCTGAACCACGACCACAAGCGCCTCGTGGTGGCGTTTCGAGGCACGACGAGCAGAGAGAACTGGAAGAGCAACCTCCGGTTCCACCAGAAAGTGCTCTGGGTGAAGTCCCGCGGACTCTGGCGAAAGCGAACGTGTATGGAGGCCACGAAGGACTTTTTGTCCAAGATCCCACTGCTCAACATGGCGTTGCCGCGAGTGCATAGCGGTGGGTATCTCAAGTAACAAACTCGTTGTGTGACTTGATTGTGCATGCTTTCTTTGCTGACTGTGGTTGACGTCTTTTTGCTACTTTCACAGGATTCTGGAAGGCGTACGTGTCGGTTCGAGACGAACTAAAGGAGGTGACGCGCCTGATCCTGGACGAGAATCCTGGCGTCACGGTCTACGTCACTGGGCACAGCATGGGCGGTGCGCTGGCGATTCTCGCAGCATACGACCTTGCCGTGAACTTCAGCATGAAAGTCAACATGTACAACTTTGGCGGCCCTCGTGTGGGCAACCCGAGTTTCTGTCGCCATTACGACAAGTGCGTCCCGTCGAGCTATCGCGTTGTGATGGACGGTGACATTGTGCCAGGTGTCCCTCGCTTTGTAAGTAGTCCGAAGCCCACAACTCTTGCAGCTTGATGTGTAGCTTGATGACTAACTGAATGGCGTCGTGTCGTCTTATTGTTGCTGAACAGTGGGGTTTGTATCAACATGTGGGCACAGAGGTGGCGATTGACCTCGAGGGCAACCTCATCGTCGACCCAAGCTTCGTCGAGCGGCACCTGCACGTGTCTTCGAAAACGAAGATGGCGACCCACCCCTCCAGCGTCTACCGAACTTCGATCACCAAGTGCTTGGACAACTTGATGACCTCTTAATTATGAATGCGTACGCACAAAAAACTTTTGGACTTTTATTAACCGCCAAGGTGATGTTTTGATTATTCGAGGTGACAGAGTGAACTTGAGCCTCTCATTCTCCCCATTTCTAAATGGGAATTGAAACGGGTGCAAGCGTTCGTTTCGCCACCATTTTTGCTCGGATCTCGCTCATTCACATCTGCTGTACCAGGCAACCAGATAGCAAGAGCTCCACCACAACTCCCCAGATTAAAAGCTCAGAAGAGAGAAATGGCCGACTATGAAGACCAACAAGAAGGCGTGATCCGCTCGCATGTGGAGTTCGCAGAGGCGGCAGCAAATGGCTCGCGCGCAATGGTACATCGATATTGATTACAGTTCAACTGTAAACAATGGTGTCTGACCTCCGTGTGTGATTCTAGGTGGAGTTTCTGCTTGAAAACGGAGCTCACATCGATGCTCCAGGCAGAGGTTGGTGGTCTCTTTGAGAAAAACTGGAGTTGCTTCCCATTTTCAGCGCTATCGTTGGCCATTTCCTGCCTTCGTCCCTACATGTAGATGGAACAACGCCGATTTGCGCAGCTGCGCTCTGGGGGAACGACTCGATGGTGAGCTTCTTGCTCGAGAAAGGAGCAGACATCGGAGCTCGAAATGAAGGTGCGGGTTCACGCTTGGGCATTGGAGCTTGGACAGTACGTACACACATGACCAATTAGGATGGATTTGTGAATACATACATAGGAACCGCCTGGACTGCGCTGCATGCTGCAGCATTTCAGGAGCACGGCAAGGCGGTGCGAGTACTTCTGGACCGAGGCGCGGACCCAAAGTCTGCTGACGTTGAAGGCCGAACGCCCATCGACTTTGCGAGCATCTCGGAAGCCATCTGGCCGTTCTTCGCAGGTGAGTATCTTGGGGTTTTAGGCGGGACTGTTCAGCCAACTTGAGCCAATTTTGATGAGTATCTCTTGCTCGTGTTCGGCAGCTCGCGGGTGTCGCCGAAGTCAAAAGTCGGAGCTGATCGTGAAAGGCATCATCCGAAAGATCCAGGATCAACCGGAGCAAACTGGCGGCGACACCAAATTTGGCGAAAGCGTGCGTCACTTTACCTCTTCATGCGGTTGCTCGAGAGACACAAAATGTGGAGGCTCATTTCATTCTTGTCCGTGGTGCTTGATCTGAATTTTGCTGTGGGTAGATCTCGTCGTTCTCTCGACCAGGGTCGTCGTACACGAGAGCGCAGTTCCAGCTTCCTGTTGCGAAACGCCAGGGCACAGCCAAGGTGAGACTCTCTCTCTCATACCAGATATGATCATGATCTATGAAACACAAGGCGCTCATTGGTTGTGATGACACTGCATGCAGTCGCGCGACGGGAGACCGACTGGACCGATCGATCCACTTGGAAATGCTCCGCCACTGCAGCGTCCGTCCAACCAGCGCCAGCCCTCGTTCCAAGGTCTCGGTCTATGAAAACCTATACATTTCGATAGTACAAGACAACAACAGCAGAGAGAAACCCAGAATGCACGTATACCAGAGGGTCAACACAAACATCAGCTCGCTTCACATTGACATCTTCTACAATTGGTTCAGGTTCATGGTTACATGGTTTATTCGGCGCAGCCTCTTTATTCTTTACTGGTTAATAATCTGCGCGCTCCCCGAACTCCGAGAAGTAGTACGCGTGGGCAACGGAGGACTTGTCGGCGTTCTCCGTGTCGAACCAGACGCGGCACTTGTCGTACGGCGGTGAGTAGAGGTGCAGCGTGATCGCGTCGACGCTGTCGCTCGGGTTGCCGATCTTGTGATACCCCATCGAGTCGTCCATGTACGTGACGCCCTCGTCCAGAGTGATGTTGGAGCTCTCCATGAGCTTCCCGTCCTGGCTCTGGTACCGGACCTCGTTGATCGCACCGGCGATCACCTTGACCCAGCAGCCGTCGCACGGGTGGTCGTGGATCGGGCTGTACTTGCCGCGATTCCAGACGATCAGGATGAGCGCGTAGGTCTCGTTGTCCGTCGCGATCAGGTTGCGCGTGTAGTTCTTGGACGTGTCGGCGTACGCAAAGCGCTCAAGCTCGCGCATGTCGCCACTGTAGCGTCTGCAAGAGAAGAGCATGTTGCAACAAGTTAGCATTAGAGATAGGATCTTAATGGCAACATCGATACGACAAGTAGACTCACTCCAAGACGCTGTGGAATACCGGCTGCTTCTTCATGGGCGTCGTGCTCATCTCGGGCTGCTTGAGCAGCTGGTCCACTTCCTCCACGAGCTCCTCGAGACTCAGCTGCTTCTCGTCGGCGTCCAAATGCTGGCGCTGGTTGTCGCGCTCGTTGCTTGATGCCGAGCGTTCAGCCTTAATCTTGCGGATCTCCGATGCCGCTGGGCTCGCTTTGCTCTTGCTCATCCCGCCAAACTCCATCTCGCTGCTCGTCATTGAAACGAGAACGCGCTCCGTCATGCTCGCTTGCTTGTTTCAGGTCAGCCGAGCACTTTTGCTTCTTGCAGGTCGATACGTTGGATAGAATGCACACGTGCGTGCAAAATATGCAATAGGCTGTCCGGCGCCTCTGGCTTCTACTATTTTTGCTGGAGTCACGCGCTCGCGACCTTGGATAAAGACCTCGCAGAGGGCAAAAACAAGCAGCGGCTAGGAAAGTGCAACCAACCGCCTCCGCTACAAAGCACCCGCCTTCGAGAAGCGTGAAGTGAGCGAGTGGTTTGAGCGCACGCGCGGCCTCACGACTGAAGACAGAGCGGCGGGGGTCGCACGCGGCGTGCAAATGTGTGGGTTACGGTGGTGGTTTCCAGTCCGTCCGTCAGTCATTCCTTTCGCGTCGGTCACGTGGTTATACGAGTGATGGTCGTGTCAGTCTTTTCTATGCACACAAATTGGGATCACGTTAAAAGCTGGGTTTTCATTTTGAAACTGCTCAAGTTTTCTGTTGCAAATCAGCAGCATAACACACATAACAAGCAAACTTAACAAACATATAACAAGCAAAGTGAACCGGTTCACTATTTTTTGCTGGACCGGTCCCAAAATGAAAGTTGGCGCTATAGAAAAGCTGGCGGGTGGGGGGAAGCGCCGAGCGTCGAGCGCTGAGCGCCCCAGTTTGCTCAAGTCGCCCAACGTCAAAATGGTGCGCGAACATGCCGCGTTTGCTTGCCTAGTGTCGCGCTCTGTGTACATGCGCGCGCGCTCTGTGTGACTGCGAGTATGCGGGTAGAAAGGAGGGAGAGACGAAGACCTCCTTCCCCCCTCTCTATTGCCGTTGCTCTCACTGCAGTGGAAGCCGCGTATTACCAGGCCGAGTACGAAGCGAGATGGAGAGACGCAATGAGACTGACTGTGTGTATATCCGTTGTGCGAACGTTGCTGGGTATGTAGTCGCTTCTTACCAAGGGTTCCCGCGTCGCCGCCCAGTCCATCCGTGCTGGTGCTCGCCAGATGTCCAGCGCCACCGAGGCTGAGGCCAAGGGTGCGTTATCTTTTTTCTTTCCTTTGAGCAGCCAGTCTCCATTTTGGTGGTGCTTTTATGCGTCTCTGTGTGTGAATATGCGATTGACTTGCTCGCTGTGTGTATTGGCTATGATTTTGATCTTGCGCAGAGCAAATGATCCGATGGACCCAGATTTCCAAGGGCATGATCGGGCTCACCGGCACATTCACCGTGTACAACGTGTTCGCGCACTTCGCCGGCGGCCACGAGCACCACGACGAAGCCCCAGCCTTCGCCTACCTCAAGCTGCGCAACAAGCCATTCCCATGGGAGTACTCTGGCTGCGACTTGCTCGACAGCCACTGCAAGGAGCTCGCCCGCGCTGCCAAGCAGGCGCTCAAGGACGAGGAATAAATGATTGCGTCTATTATTCCCAAATCCCCCCAGTGTCCGCCCGAGTCGAGCTGCGACGGCAGCAAGTAGCACCAGCAGGTTGTGTGAGCATTCGTCACTGCTTCCGGTGGTGGTTGCTCACAACTTGTTGTCGTGCAGTCTAGCAGCTCAGCTTCCGCCCTTCATGAGAAAATAAATGTCTGCATTCGCCAGCATCTTAAGAGAAAACGCAAAAAAACAACAGAAAAATTATGGATTCGCTCGGGCGTGGAACCTCCAAAGAGGTCATTTTCTTTCTTCTCATTATCATGCTGGGGATTGAAAACAATTGCATTTTCACGGAACCAAAATCAGACACTGACCTTCTCATTGATTGTCATTGACATGTGATAGACTGCCATGCAAACCAAACAGGGCAAGCATTTGGTCTCATGGTCATCACTTCACTTGCTTTCCCTGTTTATGTGGATAGATTATGGATAGATGTAATAGTGTGGCCCACCTGAATTCACTCCCCGTTTTCGTACATTGTAGCCTTTATAGTGTCTGGTACCTTACTTTGCTCTTCAATTCGAGTTGTTTTAGTGTAATGCACCTTAATGTACACGTGAAATTCGGGTTTGGGTTGGAAAGTGATGGATCATTCCTTCCATTCTTGTTTGAGAGCCGATCCAAAACCCACACAATAGATAGAGAAGAACGGACGACAAGGAAGCCAAGAGAGAGAGAAGAGAACAACCCATACACGCCCATACACACATTCCTAGATGACGGAGGTGACGGAGCAGCAGGCGCACCAGACCCCTGGCGGCGATGTGCGCGAGGCCAGCGAGGAGGTCTCGCGCCACCGCCAGCAGCTGCAGTCGGCGCTCGCAGCGCTGCCCAAGCCGCGCGAGCAGAACGATAGCTATGAAGCCACCGCCGACCCGATCTACGAGGACGGTTACGACAACAGCGGCTACGATGCCTACGTGGCACCGTACACGTCGTCGCCCATGGTGTCGTCCTCCGCGCCGATCTCCACGGCGTTGACGCTCTACTCGGAGGAGGAGTCGGCGTACGAAGAGCCTGGGTACGCGCACCTGTTTGACTCACCCGGGGAGGAGGAAGAAGGCCCCGCGCCAAAGGCGTACACTTCGTACTCGTCGTACTCGTCGTACTCACCGGCGACGTCGTACGCGCGCAAACCGGTCGTGAAGAACCCGTACACAGGGCTGTCGAACCAAGGCGCGACGTGCTACATGAACAGCTTGCTGCAGACGATGTTCATGACGCCCGAGTTCCGCAAGGGGCTCTACCAGTGGAAGTTTGGTCGTGCGAGCGCCAGCAACAAGGAGAGCGATGGCAATGGTAACAACAATGCCACTGACGAAAATGGTGAGGAAGAGGAGTCCGAGGAAGACAACATCCCGTTCCAGCTGCAGAAGCTGTTTGCGAAGCTGCAGGTGAGCACGCACGAATCGATCAGCACGAAGGCGCTCACGAAGAGCTTTGGGTGGACGGGCGCGGACGTGTTCCAGCAGCACGACGTGCAGGAGCTCTGCCGCGTGCTCTTTGACGCGATCGAGCGGTCGTTCAAAGGCACGGTGAACGAGACGCTTGTGAACGACCTCTACCAGGGCTCGCTCAAGGACTACGTACAGTGCCACACGTGCGGCTACGAGTCGTCGCGGATCGACAACTTCCTGGACCTGTCGCTCGTGATCCGCCCGTTTGGCTCGGAGGAGATGATGAAGAGCGTCGAAGAAGCCATTGAGCTCTTCCTGCGTCCGGAGCTGCTCAACAAGGACAACCAGTGGATGTGCGACAAGTGCAAGACCAAGCGCGACGCGATCAAAGGGCTCAAGTTCTCCAAGCTCCCGTATTTATTGTCGCTGCAGCTCAAGCGCTTTGACTTTGACTATGCGACCATGAACCGCATCAAGCTGCACAACAAGGTGACGTTCCCAAAGTACCTGGACATGAACTCGTACGTGAGCGACCATGCGTCGGGTGCGCGTGGTCGCGGCAAGATTGCGCGGAAAATGTCGATGGAGCGCCATGAACTCGAGGCCTCGTCGCAGCATCAGCAGGATGGTGGAGGTAGCGCTGTGCGCGACCACCACATGCGCCGCCTGTCGTCCATGGACGAATCCCAGGCGCTTCAGTTCAACGAGGAAGACGAAGAGAAAAGCGAAGACGATGACGAACAAGACGAGGATGGCAGCCGCCACCAGCGACGAGACAGTACGAGTGTGCTGAACGAAGTGGATACGTGGAGCTCGACGTTTGACCCGAAAGACATGATCAAGCGCAACGGACCGCACGTGTACGAGCTCTACTCGGTGCTGATCCACTCGGGCAGCGCACTCGGCGGCCACTACTACGCGTACATCAAGTCGTTTGAGACGGGCAAGTGGTTCAACTTTAACGACTCGCACGTGAGCGAAATCTCGGACGACGAGTTGAAAACCGCGTGGGGCGGCGGCGGTGGAGGCAGCAGCAGCTACGGCGCCCGCATGAGCTACAGCACGTGCGCGTACATGCTCATGTACCGTCTGGTGTCGGAGGAGAAGAACGTGAACGAGATCTCGCAGGCGAGCATCCCCGAGTACCTCCAGCAGAAGTTCCAAGCCGATGAAGAGCGCGCGCTCAAGGCGGAACAAGAGCGCCTGGAGATGGCGAAGAAGGTTATGGTGCGGTTCTTCATGAAAGGAAGCAAGCCGAAGAATGTAGAGAAGTCCATTCACTTGTACAAGACGAGCACGATCCGAGAAGCGCTGGTCACTGGCTGTGAGGCGTTTGCCAAGGAGAAAGACATTGTGATCCCTACATCGATCGCAAACGTGCGGCTTCGTGGATACAACGACTACAACGCGCTGCTCTCGGAGACGTTTGATGGGAAAGAGGACTCGACGCTGTCGTCGGTGGGCGTGTACACTGGTCAGCAGCTCTTTATCGAAGTGAAAAGCGAGAGCGAGCAGTGGGAAGCGTACGATCCGTTCAAGCTGCAGCTCTTTGTGCGTCGCTTTGTCGACACTGACGTCTCGGATGAGGATGGTGACAACGATGGGAAGAGCGCGGAGAAAGCCGCTGAGCATGTGCGAGCAGGGGATCTGCTGGCGCGATGCATTCAGGTGGAGGACAACGCGACGTTGGGGACGCTCTGCGCACTGATTGCGCAAAAGTTCTCGGTCGCGGAGGGTATGAAAGTTCGCCTGTTGACCAAGAGCGGCTACGGTACGACGCCGGTCAAAGTGCTGAACAAGAGCGAAGATAATGCGACGCTGAACCTGCGTCTGCGGATGAATTTGCACCTGACGAACGGGACGGAGGTGTACATGGAGGAGACGGACGATTTGGCGTCGCCGTCGCCTGCGAAGGCGTTTTTCGAGCGCGAGGCGAACATGATCGTGGTCAACTTCAAGTACTTGAGTCGTGTCGCTGAGCCTGTGCGCATTGACCGCCGAGAGACCGTCGCAGTGCTCAAGCAGAAAATCGGCATGAAAATTGGGTTGTCGCCCGACAATTTCAAGGTCTTGCGTGGTGTCAACAGCTCCGGCGTGGAGATTAAAACTGTCGACAGCACGCTCTACAACTTGTCGATCGGCACGAACAACACTGTGTTTGTGCTGGAAGGCGTGCCGCTGAACCGAGGCGAGTACAATTTCCGACTGATGCTGCACCGCCCCGCTTCCGTGTTGAACGAAAGCAGTCTGGAGCCGCAGCTCACAGTCGTCAGTAGTGGTGGAGGCGTGTTGTCGGATTCAGAGAGCGACAGTCTCATTGATGTGGACGAAGTGCTGCTCACGTCTGGCAAGGACGACTCTGAATTTGTCGCCGCCGGTCAAGTGATCATCAGCGAAGAGATGCAGGTGGAAGACATCCGCAAGCGCGTGCACGGCATCTTGGCGCAGAGGAACTTGCTGCCACCAGATATGACCCCTGCGCGCATTCGCTTGCGCGACGTGCGCCAGAACACGATGACACAGATCCTGATTGACGGAAAGAAGCTGCTGGACGCGTCGGACTCTGCCGTCTACGAAGCGCGAGGCATGGTCGCGCAGATTCTTCCCGAACCAGAGTACGCTGGTCCGGACCACCGCGTCGTGGAGTTTGTGTACGTGGATCGCTCGAAATGGCGCTTCAGCAAGACAAGACGATGTGAAATCGTGGTCTCAAAAGAGACCCAGTTGGCGTACCCACTGACGTACCTCGCGGAGGTCGCGAGCGAGGCGTTCACGATTCCAGTTGAGCGACTTCGCTTTGCGCGCATCCCGTACCACCGTGACTCGTGCGACATCCTGGAGGTCGTGTCGTACCAGTTTCACCCTGCAGAGGAGCTCATGACCAGGACGCCGGACTACCAGGAGCTGATCCTGGTGATCGATGACGCGGTGTCCCTGGAATACATGACCAACCGCGACCGCATGGACATCCAGCAGTTCCTGGCGAAGAAGAGCGAGGAGAAGGCAAAGGCGCAGCGTGCCAAGTACTCGTCCGTCTCGTCCAGCGGCGGCGGGTACCACTACCAGAAGCCGAAAGAAGCGGCGCTGGTGATCCGCACCAAGTCGCGGTCGAGCGAGAAGGAGAAGAAAGGCGGAGGTGGCAGCAACGCGAGCAGCAGCGGACAGACTGGCAACGGCGTGAGCATCCGCACGCCGACGCGGAAAACAGTGCGAGTCGCGAACGCAGCGGGCTCGGACACGGACGAAGAAGACGACGGCGGTGATGATTACATCGACAAGTCGGACTCGATCGACGCGATGGCGGACTTGGACTTGTTCGACGATGCCACGCGGGGATACTCCAGCTAAGTAACGCGTTCGTCTGTCGGAGCTTTCATCAGAGCAAGAGGCGCACGAAGTCAAGAGCTACCTACACACACGCCAGCGAGATAATGCAAAAGGAAATCCAGTGAGTGAAACTGAAACTTCACGAGTTGTACTCTCACAACATAAAAATGGATGGGCTGCCTGAAATCGCATCTCTGTGGTAGGATTACAGGAAGCGAGAAATCCTGCTTGCAGTGCTGCTGGACTTGCTGTTGGTGTTGTTGCTGTTACTGGTGGCAAGAGCGTTGGTGTTGGTGGGCTTGAGCAAGAATCCGCGGTTCGGCTTCTTCAAGAGACTCGTCGGCGTGGGCGGATGCAGCTTTGTCTTCTGCGCACTACCCACCTGCACCATCTTGCTGTCGTTCTGCGACCAGAGTTTCTTGAGCTTTGACGGCACAGGGTCCTCGTTTTCTTTGTCAACACCACCAACACCAACGTAAAAGAACGATTCCACTTCATTTGCTTTATCATCGAGCTCCGACTTCTTGTTCTTCTTCTTCTTTACCCCTTCGAAGCCTTCGCGGTTGTGGCACTTCGAGGCGTTGCACGCGCAGTCGCTGCCACACTTTTGTTTCTCTGCCTTGCACGCGCACGCTTTTGTGGCGCATTTGCCGTTGCACGAGCAGCAAAGCGGCATGCCGGCGCGGGAAGGCGTCGCGAGCAGCTCGTCGATTTCGTCCATGAGTCCACCGCCGCCAGCACTGGATCGTTGACCTTTACCCGCCGCTGATGGCGTCGTGGACGCTCTGCTTCTGCTCTTGGTCGTGCGGCGCTTGCCTTCGTCTTCGACGTAGTCCGAGTCGTCATCTTCGCTCTCTTCGTCCTCGTCGTCGTCGTCATGATCGCTACTCGACACAATCTCATCGACCTCCTCGATATTTTTCTTGGAAGCAGGCTTTTTCTTCGATGCCTGCGCTGCCATTTGGAGCTTCAATTCTTCCAGCTCTTTCTTGGTCTCATCGAGTTCCTGTTGAAGTAGACTTGACTTGGTGGATGTTCCCCCAGGTACAACAACATCACTTGATGAGTAGAACGCGAACGCATCGAGCGGAATGGCAGCGCGACGACCAAGCTCTTGCATCTCTCGCTTCAATCCTGCGATCGTGTACTCGTATTTGTCATTCTGAGCGACGAGCTGGTCCTCGGCAGCATCCAGATCAGTCTTGGAATTGTCCAGTTCCATGCAAATGGACTTGCTCTCGGCTGCAGTTTCCACCAGATGCCTGATGATCTGGTGGCACGCGGTCGAGCTCGTTGGGAAGAGTTCTTCTGGCAACGAGCTGTTTCGCTCCACGCTTGCGAGCTTCTGCTGAAGCAAGCGGATCTCGGCATTCTTCTCTCTCAACGAGTCTTTCAGTCTGGCCAGTGCGTCACTGCTTGCTGAAGGGTTCGCTTCCAACCACGAGATCTCGAGCGCTATTCTCTTCCGCTCCTCGAGATCCATCTGGATCGCATTCTTGGCACCATAGATGGTCATCCGGATCTCGAACGTTGTCTCGAGCGCCTTTGCAACATTGTCCATGAAATCAGTTCGAATGGACGTGTCTTCCTTCGAA
The DNA here is from genome assembly GCA_023333705.1 of Globisporangium viniferum. NCBI lineage: Eukaryota > Oomycota > Peronosporomycetes > Pythiales > Pythiaceae > Globisporangium > Globisporangium viniferum. The sequence continues at coordinate 8,346 of JAASFI010000582.1, read as the reverse complement.
TCCACCAATGATGAAGATCTCGCCATGACCAGCTTGCTCGTCAGCGCCTTCTTCAGTTGTTGCTGGTTCTGCGTCATTGTTCGCATCCGCTTATTCGCCATCGCGACTTCTTCAGTCTTTCGCTTCAGTACATTGTTCTGCTTGCTGTGAAGAGCAGTCAGCTTCTGCAATTCGTACTGCTTGCGCTGGTCTTGACGCTTCAGCTGCAGGATCTTGAGATCTTGCTCGCGCTTCTCCCTGCGGTGTGTCTCTGCTTCCTCTTTGAGTTTCCGTTGAAGACCTGTCTTCTGCTTCTTCATGTTAACGATTTCTTGCTCGAGCGTCGAGATCTTGAACTTGCCAGACTTCCACAATGCTGTCAGCCGCTTGCACTCACTCTCAGCTTGCTTGGCGACTTGCAGTTGGTTCTGGATCTTCTGCAGCTGGATGCGAACATCCTCCTTGTTCTTATGGTCCACCGCATCAGCGCTTTGTCCGTTCACTTTGATTTCGAGTGACAGGCGCTTCTTCTCGGCAGTCAATCTGCCCACTCGATTCTCCAGTTGAACGATCTTGTGCTCGTACGACGTCGTGAGGCTAGCAAGGCGAGCTTCCGTGGCTGAAGAGGACGGCAACGCAGACAGCTCCTGTATGATCTTCTCTTTCTCCACAATCACATCCGAGAGATTGTCCAAGTCGGCTTGCAATTGACCCTGGTCAGGAGATGGAGAAGAAAACGTCTCTGCAGGCGAAGCGGGGGCTGAGATCGTGATCTGAATCGACTTCTCATATTCCATAGCTTCAAGCGCCAACGTCTTCGTTGGAGACACTGAGCTGGAGGCAGATCCTGCGGCTCTGGCTCCTCCAAATCCAGACGACGACGACGATAACGCTGGCACCAGACTCTTCTTCTTCGACATGAACTCATCGGCGACTTTCTTCCATTTGTCTTTTGCACTCATGACAATTCGCAGCTCCTCCTCACGCGTGCGGGCAACATCCTTCCACTTCTGCAGCTCCATTTCCAACTCGGCAACATCAGCATTCAGCGATGTATTACCACTCGCACCTGCAGCAACTCGGGCTCGCGGCTGGTTGGGCTTTGACTGCTGCTGCTGCAAAAGCTGGAGCTGGAGCAACTCGAGCTGCTGCTTGAGGTACGCGACCTCGTTTGCCACATTCATTTCCTTGTTCACGACCGCGTTGTTCTGGATATTGCGCGCGCGCGATGCGTATCGAAGTGTGTTGGAGGTCTCCTCAAAGTTGATATCTGCAGGACTGATGCACGCGATCATCAGCGTTTTGCTGTTCCCTCCGAGACTATCCTGCAGCAGGCGCGTGAGCTTCGAGTCGCGGTACGGTACGTGGGATGACGACGCGTTCGAGCGGCTTCGCTCGCAGAGTGCGTTGATGACGTTGCCGAGTGACAAGAGCCCACGGTTGATGTTGACACCTTCTTTGAAACGTGCACCCTCAGCATTCGTCCTTTTGGCGCGTTCTGAGCCTGCAAGATCAACGAGGTGAAACTTGGAGAAACGCGCCTCGACACCTTCACTGACAGCATCGAATTGCTCCATCGTCAGCGTGCAAATCGCGTGCGAGCGGCTGGACTGCGCGTTCATGGTCGTCGATGCAGTGGCTCGATGCAGAGCACCAGCATGCAGCAGAGAGGCAACCTGAGCGATTGACCCGACGCTGTGCTCGCTCAGCCCAGCGACGACAATACCCCGCTTGCCTTCGTCGCGCACAGAGAGACCAGTCGTTGATCCACTCGCACTGCCGCTATTGGACGCGCCGGACAGCAGGTCGTAGATTTCTTCATTGAGGATCTGCAGATAATCACAGTTGAACGCAACCATCCATTGTTATATAACTCATGAATAACACATTATTGCGACAGCCCATACAAACACAAGTAGAGTGAGTCCTTACCTCCAAATAGGACACTTTGACTGCAATCTTCTTGTCTTCTGGAGCAGCCTGGACGCGCTTGAAGATCTATTATCACCACGGAACGATAGCGGCGTATGCACCTAGCGTGCTTAGTAAACTGACCATTCGGCGCAAATCAAGATAATGGAAAGGAAGCGAAAGCGTACGTCGTCCATGGCTCGCGGGATGATGCCGCGATTTTCAGGCGCGATGCTCAGTTTGAACTCGTTCCCCATTGTAAACCTGGATACAAAATGCGCGACATACCCAAGCGTCAGCCTTTAGTGATATCCAACAAGGACACCTCCATGCAGACAAACGTATACACACACAGCAAGCACAAGTACGACATAGTAGAAGACAACGCATCAAACCACTCACGTCTTTCCCGATCCGGTTTGGCCGTAGGCAAACACCGTGGCGTTGTACCCATCGAAGAAGCGGTCGATCAGCGGCGCGACCAGCGTCTCGTACACTTGCTGCTGCTGCACTTGCGGCGCGAACGCGGCGTCAAAGTCGAACTGCTTGCCGGTGCTGCCGCCCAGCACCACGCGCGCGCCGCCGACCGCCTGGACGCACGCCTCGCTCGCCTGCGCTTCTTCGCTCGCGCTCAGCGGCCGCACGCGCACGGCGACCTGGACACTGCTGTTAGTGCTATTGCTGCTGGTCTTGGCATCAGGACTGCTGGAGGAGACGCTCGCGGGGCCGCGAAGCTCTGGCTGCTCCATGGTGAAGGCGGCACGAGGAGACGGCACTTGCCGTTCTTTTTGGCTTGAATTGCAAATGGATCAGGTTTTCAAATAGCGCGCGCTTTGCCTGTGTTGAGACGCTTCATATAGCAATCTTGGTACAAAAGGTCTCAACATATTGTTGAGCGGTTTTAGCTGAGCGATAATCGGCTTAGACGGGATATGCTGAACATCAGTTCCAATAAAATTCCCTTGTTTTGGCAATGCATTTTGATGGACAAAGTAGGGTACAAAATGGCTTCACACAAATCAACTGAAAGTATGTGTTTGGGCCAACCATTTTGAAGTGTAGCCATTTGCGGAATACGCACGAATTCACGCACTGTATAATATCAGAACCACGGGTCAGTAGTGGCGCTGCTCGCCGGGCGGAGCTGGTCGGGGCTGCCGAACGCCTGGTCGAAGGGAGTCGGAGTCCACTTGGTCCCACTGCTCGCGCGATCTCCAGCACTCTTCGTGAAGTCCACACTCGGAAAGTCCATCGGTGGGGTTGAGAACGTACTGTCTGAGTTTGGCTTCCCCGCACGCACCGTAACATAATCGGAGTGCGACTCAGTGCGGGGCATTTGCGCATTGCCCATCGCTGTCATTGTGGAAGCATCGCTGGTGGCGATTTGGAGCTGGCGACTCTCGCAGAACGCGGTCAGTGCATCTTGTGGAGCTTTGACGAACTCGTGGATGTTGGCGCTGGTCGAGCGTAGCTCCAGGATACCAGACCATTGGCTCTGCGCTGAGACCGAGGAAGAAATCCTGTTGTTGTTGCTGCCTCCAAGCGAAGAATTTGGGCTCGCACTACAGGTGAGAGTCACCGACGCAGCGACAAACTCGTCCCATCTCGTCTCCGTCAAGAACGCGATCTACAAATACAAAACAAAGAGTTGATGTCAATTGGTACCTGACTATATCCCGCATCATCACCACCAACTTAGGGTATCATGAGACTCACGTGGATTTGAATCGGAGTGTCGATCAAGAGATCGCGGATAATCGCCACGCGGGCGTTGCAATGCTTCACCAGGCGCTGGCAGAACGAGAGCACTTTGTCTCCATTGCCATCGCCAGCGCTGCGAGCAATCGACTCGATCGGAACCAGGCAGCTTGCTTCCGCCCTGTAGTCACCAATGCGATACAGAGCGAGCACAAAGTTAGACACCAGTGATCCCAATACAAGAACCGCCTGACTATCCCACTCACTCTTGCCAGCAGCGCTGGAAGAACGCCCCCGTGACAAACTGCTGCTTTGGGAGTCGAAAGAGCGCGTCAAAGTGCATGACGAACTTCTCCGAGGGACTCAGTCGGATCGGCACCACCTGCGCCGCGTCGTCGCCCCCACCGGACGCGTCGATCTCGTTGAACACGACCTGGAAAATGAACTGCGCCTGCGTGAATTTCTGCAGCTGGAAGCGCTTCTCGCCCCTAAAGACCCCGAAACTCGGCAGGTTTCCGCTCGCACTACCCGTTTGTAATAGGCGGAGCTTCAGATCGTTCAAACCATCGACGCACTTGACGGCACCAAGCGGACGGATGTGGATCTCAAAGTCGCTCAGCGAGAGGTTCGTGAGGTTGCAGCAGCTCACGCAGAGCGTCACGACCTCCTCGCGGCCTGGGAGCGGTTGGCTGTACGACACCCGGAGCGAAAACGGGTCTGAGCTTCCAGTGACCACGGCTCCATCGCCGCTATCAAGTCGTCCGAGATCAGTCGAGCCAGGTGCTACTGGAGGACTCATCGCCAATGACTCCTGGTGCTTCCGAGGCGTGAACAAGTGTGCTGGGTGGAACAGCTCCTGCGAGTAGAGACTCTTCCCACTGAGCCCCGAGGCTATCAACTGCTCTTGCAGTCTGAATGATACACAGAGAGTCAAATTAGCCACACACACAAATATCCACCTACAGAACTCAAAGTAGTACAAAACTACACTCACGCATGGTTCTCAAGCGACGCAGCGGACGTGGAGGTCGCGACAAACTGCTTCAGCTGCTCGTACTGCTGCTGGATCTGAGATGCGAGCTGCGGTTGCAACTGTGCCATCATCTTCATACAGTCGACCACAGCGACGAACGTCTCGATGCCGACGTGGTGCTTGGAGCGGTTCCCATACCCAGCAGCAGATCCAGCGCCGATTCCTCCTCCTCCGAGCTTCCCATCATCGAAAGTAGCACTTGGGTCGCTCATTTTGCTTGATAATGAAGGCTCACCGGACGAGTCGCTCTCCTGCTGTCCACCAGTGAACGACTCTTGGATCTCAAAGTGGAGCTGCTCGCAGAGCCTCTCGAGCGGCACCACTTGGAAGCCCGCAGCCAGCTGGATGCCGACCCAGATGAGCTGCACGCGGATCTCCGACGACGCGATCTGACGCCACACGCGCTGGATGTCGCTCTGGAAGAACTGAAGCGACTCGCGAAACAGCAACGCGCTCGAGTGGTGTAGCGCGTTCTGGTAGTGGCACGTCAGCAGCGCCATGTAGCAGAACTGGTTGTTCTGAGACAACGGCATGTTAGTGGGTGAGGTGCTGCTCTTTGAAAGCAACAAGCCCTGGAAAGCCTTGAGGACGATCAGCTGTGCGACCTGGAGGTACTTGGCTGTTACTGACAGGTCGCTGTTCGAGCGATGGAGAGCGAGCGCCTGCACGAGGCAGCGGAAGACCTGCGAGCCGTTCGCGCGCGGGGAGAGTCTGGAGTTTCCCTGCGGCTGGCGGAAGAACTCGAGCGCGCAGAGCGACTCGAGCATCAGGAACTCCTGTTTCTGGACGACACGGTCGCAAACCGAGTCCATGAACAGCTGGATGAGTCCCTGGCGATCTCTAAGAACACACAACAAACCCAGATCAGAGGTGTTATAGATCCCATATACAAACCCACACGCAGAGAAAGTCTCGGCGTTTACGTACGTCTCGCGCTCCATGAGGCTCAGCGCCTCGACGACGCGGACAAAGAGCTGCAGGCAGCTGGCCGCCGACACCCACGCGAACGCTCTCACAAGCATCTGGCTCATCTCGAGCTTGAACTCGGAGCTCTTGTGGTAGAAGCACTGCGCGATGAGCTCCTGCACGAGTCCCGGTGCACGCTTGAGCCGCGCGAACGCGAGCAGCGGGTGCGACAGCAGCAGGAACGTGGCGCGGCAGAGTGCGGTGGACTGCGCCAGCGACGCCTTCCCCGCGAACAGTGGGCAGATCCAGGACTCGAGCATGTCGCTCGCGAGCTGATCCATGCGCACCCGACGCGTCGCATTATCGTCGTCATCATCGCCGTTTTGGTTGCTTTCCGAGTCAATGTCGAGGTACGGGAGACTGATCCCCGGACAGCGCGCGCCGCTCTTCTCCATCATCATGTAGAGCAGCATGGCGAGCCACGTGATTGCATCGATCTGGTGCTTCATCGACAGCTTCTTGGCTGCCGTCTGAATCGCCAGGATGCGAGGGTACGCCTCTTTGAACACGGACGAGACGAGGTCGTTCACGGCCGACTGGGTCAGCGGCGACTCCTTCACGAAGCTGAACGCGTTCAGCGTCGACCCGCGCGAGAAGAGCGTGCGCATGGCCGAGAACGCCGCGCCGGCGACGCTGTCGTCTTTCATCGCGGGCTCCTGGCTGCTGGGGAAGAGCGCCTGGAAGATGAGCTTCCACGTGTCGGTGACGATCGTCCAGACGTCCTGCTGGCAGCAGATGCGCGCCTCGTGGGACTCGAACGGGAACGCAAACAGCCCGTCGCTCGTGAGGATGCTCGCTGCGACGCTGAGCGTCACGCGCGCAAAGGTCGCGATCGCGCAGCAGCGCACGTCGCTCTGCTCGTGGGTCAGCACACCGCGGAGCTTGTTCATCGGCTCTTTCTCGGACGAGATGAAGAAGCCGAGCACGAGCGGCAGCGGGATCTGCTGAAACAGCGGGATCGCGTACAACAGCGCCGGCGCGTTCTGCGAGCCCGCAAGCTCCGTCACGCAGGCGTCGAGCAGGAACTGCCAGGTACTGAACGTGGAGCAGCTCGGGCACCGACTCGCGAGCCGGTAGCCCAGGATCTTCATGCTCACGCTCGCCTCGGTCTTCAGACACTCCTACACCCAAAGAGCAGCAACAGCCAGCAGCAACACGCAATGCAGTGAGCTCATAAGCACTCGTATACATATTGTGATCTCATCACACGCACCTCGAGCGCCTCTCGGTAGTCCTTGAGCGCGAGCGCGTTGCGCTTCGTGGACGCGATCTGCAGCATCTTCTGCACCTTGGTAAGCGCACGCTTGGCGCTCGCAGACGTCGTCTCGCCGCCGCCCAAACTCTCCTGCATCATGACGCTTCGTCTGTCTGTCTGTCTGCTGTTGTCGCTCTTCTGCGGGTGTCGTCTCGTTCACTTCTGAGCCTGTTGGATTGGAGCTCTTAATGGGATTGAAGGCTCAAAGTGACCTTTCAAGATCGCCTTGAACCAACTTTTCTGTTATGGAACAGCAGTTAACAGCAGACTAATGTTGAAGTCGCATGCCAACCAACCAACCAATCACATTACGAATACGAGGCGGCGGCAGGAAAAGCTCTCTCTCTAAAGCGTGGACAGCGCAGAGAGGAACGAACAATCATCTTCCTTCCAAGAGACAGCAGCACCTTGTAAAGCAGGAAAACTGGCCCAGTACGAGGAGCTCCGGCACTCGCCAAGACTCCAGACAGAGAGAGCCCTAGGCACCTACCTCAGCAGGCAAGTTCAAGTAGATCACTCGGACGGACTCACCCACGCCAAGAAACACCGCGAGTTCAATTTTGTTTGGCACAAATACATTCGTCACCGCCCTTAAATAGCTCTCTCTCTCTCTCTCATCATCGAGGTTTGTACGTCAACATCTCTTTCAGGAATAGCCCCTCAAGTCCCTACAATAAATAGCTCACGCTCACAACGCCAGACAGTCTTTTACAAGAAGACAATTTCCACCCACCCTTTATTCAGCAGAGCTATTATCACACTGCGAAACTCATCACCATCGATGCACCATCATCGAACAAAATGGGCGACGGGGACGACAAGAGCAGAGGTGGTAGTCCGCCACCGCACGCGGGGTCCAGTAATCCGTCCGCAGCGCTGCTCGAGTGGACCTACGAGCTCGTGCCCGTGAACCCGCTGCCGGTTCTCGACCTCTCCAAATCGCTCAAGTCGCAGTTCCTCCCCAAGCCTATCGCACGACAAGTCGATCTATTCCTCAAACGTCACAGCAAGGCGCTCTTCCTCTGCTACTTGGTCTCGCTGGCGCTCAGCATGACGGTGCCGCTGGTGCACGCGGATGTTGGACGCCTAGCGGCGATCTACTGCTTTCTGTGTGGTACCCCGCTCGCGCTCGGGAGCATCGCGGCGCTGCGGTACGACGTCGTGCAGATTCTGCGGACAAAGTACGACTTCTGGTTCTACCTGTGCACCACCAGCACGACGTACCTCCTGGTCGCGGCCATGTTCGGCGACCGACGCATTGCGCGCGTGCTCATCGACCTCTTCGGCATCCAGAACATCGTGCTCGTTGACGCGCAGATGCGAGGCATCCGGCGGGTCGTGCGAGCAGCAGCGATCGGGATCCTCAGCATCAACATCCTGCTGGTCTGCGTCATGCTCGGCCGCATCGACCAGGCGCACAACTTCTCGCTGCTCCGATACCAGAGCCAGAGTCGCGAATACAACATGACGGTCACGGACGTCGTGGGCAACGGCTTGGTCACGG
>JAASFI010000581.1:0-22754 GCA_023333705.1 Globisporangium viniferum | reverse complement strand
TTGCCGATGTCGTAGCCCACGTAGTCGGTCTTGTACTCGAGGTCTCCGCACGGGTACAGCTGGCCAGTGGCGAGCTTCACGCCGGACTTGACGGCCGGGTTCGAGGAGATCATGCCCATGCCGCGCTTGAATTAGCACGTGCCACCGTTGCGATTGCTCCAGGACCACGCGTTGCAGCCCGCGGCGCTCTGACCGGGCTTGTTGGACAGGTCGTTGCCCACGTAGTCAATGCCGATCTCCTCCACGCAGAGCGGCGCAGCCTCCATGTTGAGCAGCCCGCGGAACGAGTGGAGCGAGGACTGGGCAGCGCTGGTGGTGGTGATGGCGATGGTGGCAATGGCGATGGCTGGGAAGAACTTCATAGTATGTTGCTGGTGAAGTAACAAGGTTGCTTGTTTGGATGGTTGGTTTGTTGGTCTTGCTTGTGTACTTGAGAGTGAATTGAGAAGTGAGCAAACAAGACTTGCTTGTCTTGCGTGTGGTTTGCATTCCGCCGCCCGAAAGCCAGCGCTTCACGCGTACAGGGCGATATTTCCTACTGTACTTGAAATTTTCGTGGAGAGGGTTTGTGTGGGTGGCGACGAGAGCTTCAACTTGTAGTTACATGTCAAGAGAAACGCACTCGACTGCCATAACTTGCCCTCAACGAGCAACAGTTTCCAAACAAGGCCGCACAAAACCAGCACACGAAAGCCAAAAGGTTGCTGGATCAGAGATTCTTCTGCTCGACACGATCAGAAAAAAAGAGGAGTTCAGCTCGTCAGAAACTGGATTCTTGGGTTCAGGTTGAAGTTGAAGCGAAAGATACGAGTCGGTGGAGCGAAAGGACGTGCTTATCCATTGATTATTTTTTTGTGAAGACGAAAATGGTTCCGGGTTTTAACTTGCATACAAGACCTCCAACGAGATCGATGGCAAACACACAATACAACTCGGACACTTGCTCGCCGCTCTTCCAACTTGCTCGCAACAAGATAGGAATCGGTGGAGTCCACCAGAAGAGGCGGTGCTCACCATCGTCCCACTCTATGTATCCATTCTTCTATTGGTGTACACCATACCCAACGAGGGTGAGCAAAGCAAATTGTGATTTTGTGTTTGCACCACCCAAAGTGTCCTGAGTAAAATTGTAATCGCAAAAAAGCCTTGCTGAAGAAATGACAAACTTCAATGAGGACGCTGTGACAAGCCTCTGTAGCTAACTAGCGAAGAAATTATGTACCCAACACATCTCCACTTGCTATATCTCAACTTGTAGCCGCAAATCAATTAACATTTACTCGTGGTGGTGCATTCGCCGTTGCACATATACAACATGATAGCGTGCAAAATGATTATACAGCTATCAGGTATCAAGTATTGTGCAAGCGGCAATGTTGTGGAAAATCGATATTGCGCGCAAAAGCAAACGCACGCATTTCAATCCCAACATCCTCTACTGAAACAGAAGATCAGGTGAACTCTTGATTGTGAAGGATGTAAAGGACAGATTCCTCTTTGTTTCTGGAGAAGTCATGCGCAGAGGAGTTGTTTTTCGAAAAACAACTCGAAATCATAAATCACTAAATGCACCCCTTAGTGATTTCGAGATGCAGAGGATTCGGTGCTGGAAGCTTTGCGAGTACAGTATTATATGACGTGCCTGAATATGTGTGTTGGCTCATTATTATGGATGGAAAAAGTGCGCAAAGCTATCCAATGCTTCTTGGAAGTGAATGCTGCTGGCGTGCTTCGGGTGGCTCAGATAGCTTTGAGCACGCTTCCACAATCCATTTGATTTGGAATGCCTTGAGTCTCCAAGTGAGACCGCTTAGTTACTTCTGACGCTCTTGAGGATTATAATTATCACCAGCACGAGTAATTAGCAGTGGTGATCCAAGTACAATGCGCATATTCTATCAGACTCGCATCATTTCTACTTAGGCATGAAACTGGAACAACACCACGCAACCACACATTTCGGATTCGCTTCATTTTTTGTTATCTGGAAGGTGAGGGACTCAATAGTTGGAAATTCAAAGTAAAACACACTGGCGTTGTTTTCTCTCGAGTCCTCTCGAGGTAGAACGTATCAGCATTTACTTGGACATGTTCGCAGTACACCCGAACTTGTCACCCTTACTCACACCATGAGAGTCCAGAAATCCTGCGAAAAGCTCGAGCAAAATGGTTGATCAGCTGGAAAGGTCGCGCTTGTGGTCCTTAGATGACAGCCGACTGGACGTTGGCGTTCGCGCCAGTCGCGCCCTTGCTGCTCTTGAGCCAGCACGTGCCGCCGCTCAAGTTCGTCCACGAGAAAGCCTTGCAGCCGTCCTTCTTCATGCAGATCGAGCAGCAACCGTACGAGTCCGCGCTTGGAGCGTTGCCGATGTCGTTACCAACGTAGTCCGTGCCGAGCTGCATCACGCAGCTTGGGGCACGGGGGTTTGGGAACACATCCGCAGAGCTCACGCCGGTCTTGATGACAGTCTCGTCCTTGCGGTTCTTGAAGTAGCACGTGCCGCCGCTCTGGTTGCTCCACGAGAACGCGCGGCAGCCCTGGAACACCTCGCACTTGGCGCAGCAGTCCTCTGGCTTGGCTGCTGGCGCACTCCCGATGTCGTTGCCGACATAGTCCACGTTCGCCTCGAGGCCGCACGTTGGCGACTGCGTGACGCCGTAGTTGACAGTCGACGACGCGTACTGCTTGTAGACCATGCGGCCCTTCTGGCTCTTGAGCCAGCACGTGCCGCCGTTGTGCGTCGTGTGCGTGAACGCGTGGCAGCCCGCGACCTTGGAGCACTCGGCGCAGCAGTCCTCGGGCTTGACTGCCACCGCAGTGCCGATGTCGTAGCCGACGTAGTCCGTGTTGAGCTCCAGGTTGCCGCACGGCGAGAGCTCGCCTGGACCAGGGTGGATGATGATCGCAGACTTGACGTTCGCGTCGATCACGACCGTACCGCGACCGCTCTTGAGCCAGCACGTGCCGCTGTTCAAGTTGCTCCACGAGTACGCCTTGCAGCCGACCTTGTTGTAGCAGAGCCCGCAGCAGTCCGTGTCGGCACCTGGCGCGTTGCCGATGTCGTTGCCGACATAGTCGTAGCCGTTCTCCCAGATGCACGTGGACGGCGCGCTCATGGCAGCGAGGTACGTCATGGTCTCGAGGTGGCGAGACATGAGCGTCATGTCATTGGAGTCTTCAGTGCCCGCGCGAAGCGAGTTGGCGCTGACGACCACACTTGGGCTGAGCACGAACGCGGTGGTCGCAACGATCACAGCGAATGCGCCGAGGAGGTTCATTGTTGGCTTGTTGGTTGTTGGGAAGCGGGTTGTTGGGAAGTAACAAGTTCTTAGAGCTTGTTGGCTGTTGTTGGTTGTTGTTGTTATTTCTTGTACTTGCTTGTTGGAAGGCGAAAAGTAAAATGAAGACCTGGTGGACGCTGGTTCACTTGCTTTCTCTGGAGAAGCGAGACGCCGAGACTGACGTGTGGGGGCCGCAGAGAAGCTGCAGCAGCAGCACAAGAGACCTGCTGGCTCCTTGATTGGAGGCCAAGCCAAATATTTGGAGCCCTGAGCTTGGGCATCCAGCTTTGACCCTGGTTGAATATATTCTGGGCAATTTTGTTTGTCACCCAAGCGCTCGCATCCTGTCTTGCTTGAGACGAAGGTCAGCGCCGCCGCGTCTCTTGGGGTTGCATTGGACTTCTGTTTCTTTCGCGATTTTTGAAGACTGGGTGAAAACAAAGAAGTCAGCGTCAACGAACGAGTCGGAGTCGTTGGGTACAGCCTGTTGCGATTTCCGATCTCGATACGGCAGACGGACGCAACACTCGGGCACCAGCCGACAGTCGCCGACTCCTACTCGTTGGTCATGCACTCGCATGCCGCCGTTGGGTTCACGCGCCAGCCGACCACCGCTGATGACTGACTTGACCGTCCGACTCACACGTGAAAAGAAATGCAGCCTCCTGCGAGATTCGGGCGCGCGTCACCTTCAACACCTTCAGCGAACGAAAAAGCCTGGCTGAGCAGATGCGCGTGTCTTCAGAAATCGCTGCGTCTTCTATTCAAACTCCTCCGCGAACGCGATCTCCTCCAGCACTTCCCGCGCTTCCACCTTGCTGCTGGCTGCATGGTGATGCTGATGCTGGTGGGTGCCGTGGTGCTTGAGAACCTGGGTCTCTGCCGAGTGGAAGACGATCATGACGACGCCGATGCTGCCGAACATGAACGCGCTGCTCAGCGCCGCCTTGGGTCCGTGGCGGAATTTGAGGACCGCGCCGACGACGGGGGCCGCGAAGAGCACGTTCCACATGTCTTCCTTCTCTCCCTCGTCATCGCCACTGACGACACTGCGGAGCTTCGCGAGCGAGAGCGACGCGATCCGGAAGAGACACGTGACCAGCGCGATGCGACCCGCGGTGCGCGGCACCTCGGTCTTCATGTGGTGGAGCGCGCCGCGCAGGCGCTCGTGTGCTGGCGACGCGCGCAGCCCTTCGAAGCCCGCGACGACGCTGCCGAACATGGTGCCGTAGACAAAACCCGCGCCCGTGGAGAGAAGGACGGAGCGCAGCGCGGGCGGGAGGCGCTCCTGGTGGTGGTGGCCGTGCTGCTGGTGCTGGAGGTGCTCGCGCAGGAGGGCGATCTGGTCCGGTGACGGCGGCGGCATGTCGGTCTCTGTCTAGGGTGTGTGGCTTCTTTTTCTGATTTTTGAGAATGTTGCGCTGCATGGACAAAACCCAAAACAACAGCGCGGGTATTTTGGGTTTTGTCCGTGCAAAAATACACGACAAATTGAACGATTTGATTGGCTCTTTTTGTCGGTCACAAGCACACAAAATGGTGGGGGGTTAACCGGTTCACTGTTGCTGGCTGACACGGTTAACAACTGAACCGCTTGCTTAATTTTTCCAGCTGGACAGTTCAAAGAAAGTTCCGATCGGTCACATTGAAAACCTACGGGTTGGCAATACTCCCTGTACATTTTAAAATCCTCTTATAAATAGGCATTTTAAACTTATTTATAAGAAGCATTACTATTTACAAAGGTTTATGTTTTAAACGGGATTCACGCCATCCCTGTTCGATAAACGAGCCAAGCAGCCATTATTATTCCCGCATTTACCGCGTTGCAGTCAAGCAGCAAACAGCAAAAAGCTGCCAAAGAGAAGAGCCCAAAAAGAAGAAGGTCGACGCCGCACGCGCAGTTTGTTCAGGATGCTGCCGACCATGTACTCGCTCAGCAGTGCGCGCAAGCCCGCGAACGCGGCGATCGAGGTGGACCCGGACAAGCCCTCGCTCTCGCGCAAGGAGCTGCGGTCGCTCAAGAAGAGCGGCGACAAGAAGAAGCAGCAGCAGAGCGCAACTTCAACTGCAGCGGACGACGCCTCTGAAGACAAGGAGAACGCGGACGTCGCTGGTCTGACGCTGAGCGACAACAGCAGCGCCGCTAACGTGAAGAAAGGGCGCAGTGGCAGCAGCGATGACAAGGATGACGGCTCGAACGCGCCGATCATCTTCGCGACGTCGCAGCAGAGTCGCTTCCACACGGTCACGTTCGACGAGTTTGGGAAAAACGTGCTGCTGAACCAGTTCACGCTCTGGATCGCGCCGCCGACCGGCAACGTGAAGGCGGTCGAGCTGCTGCGCGACACGCAACTCAAGCTCAACTACGGCACGAATTACGGGCTTGTTGGTCCGAACGGCATCGGCAAGTCGACGCTGCTGCAGGCGCTCGCGGATGGACTCGTGGAAGGGCTGCCGACGTCACTGAAGATTCTGTACGTGAACCAGCTCGATACGTCGTCAATCGCAGGCTCCTCTGCGGAGGAGAAAGAGAAGGCGAACGATAAGTCGGTGATACAGACCGTGTTGGATGCGGACTTGCGCGTCGAGGAGCTGCGACGCAAGACCCGCACTTTGCAGCAAGTGCTGGTGGAGCCTGACTCGGAAGGTGTGTTTGCGTCCCACAAAGCGGAGTTGCTCAATGCATTGCTGCAAGTGAAGAACCTTGAAGTGCAGGACGAATGGGAGGCCGCGAACAAGATCGCGATCAAGCGCAGTCGCATGCTCGGCAAGGACGCGCGGCTGCGGCTGATCGAGGTGGAAGCCAAGCAGGCGCAGCTGAAGCGCGAACTGGACTACACGCTTCTCAAGCCTGAGCATGAGTTTGTCACATCTGCCGATGAAGCTGCCGTTCTTCGCGAGATCCACAACAAGACCCAGGGCTACCAGCAAGCGCTCAAGATTCTCGACGAAGCGTCGATGGAAGCTCGCGCACGGCGCATCTTGAGCAGTATGAACATCGATGCAGCGAAGCAGGACGCGCCGTTCTCCTCACTCAGCGGCGGGTGGCGTGTGCGCGTGTTGTTGGCGCGTGTGCTGTTCATGGAGCCAGACTTCTTGCTGCTGGATGAGCCGACGAATCACTTGGACATGCCGTCGATCCTGTGGCTAAAGAACTATCTGGGCACTCTTGAAGATGTGCTCGGGACGCCGATCACGATCGTTCTGGTCTCGCACGATCGCTTCTTCTTGAACGCAATCGCCGACGAGATCATCCAGTTCCGTGGCTATGACAAGACGCTCGCGTATTTTGATGGCAACTACGACACTTTTGAAGAGGCGATGGACACCAAGAAAAAGTACAACGAGCGATTGCAGACCAAGCTCGACCAGAAAACAGACAAGATGTCCAAGATGGTTTCGAAGATCCACCAGCAGGCGTCGAAGAGCAAGGACGACAAGAAGATGCAGGTCGCCGCGTCGAAGAAGAAGAAGATGGACCGCATCGGCGTCGAGAAGAATGCCAGTGGACATCGTTTCAAGCTCAACCGTGATCGTGGAGGCTACTTCTTGTCGATTCGAGATCAGGCGGAGGAAGCAGCCAAGTATGAGACCGAGGCGTCGTACCCTGCGTGGAAGATTCTCTCGGGAAGTCCACCCCAGATCCGCAACTTGAGCAGTTTGAAGAACTCGACTATGTTGTCGCTGGAGAAGGTCTGTTTCAAGTACGATGTTGCGCCAGTGAGCGTTGGTGGGAAACCAGCGCCTCCTCCGTTCGTGATGGAGAACGTGAACTTGACGATCAACTATGGCGAGAAGGTGGTGCTGGTTGGACGTAACGGTGCGGGGAAGACCACGCTGATGAACCTCTTGGACCGTTCTATCAAGCCCGTCAGTGGCAAGATTGAGTACTTTCACGGCGCTCGCATCGCTTCGCTCATGCAGCACAACGTCGAAGATCTGAAGCGTCACGAATGGTCGCGCAAGATGACTGCCATGGAACTGCTGCGCAAACGCCTGGACGACGAGCCGAACGCCGAGGCGCTGCTCAACATCTCAAGCGGGGCTGCGAACGCGCGTGAAGGGAAACTGCGCGCGCACTTGGGGAGTTTCGGTATCATAAACGACACAGCGACTAGCGTTCGCATCGAAGCTCTCTCGGGTGGACAGCTGGTTCGAGTAGGACTTGCGCTGGCGACGTTCCCTCACCCTCCGCACGTGCTGCTGCTCGATGAGCCGACGAACCACTTGGACATGAGCACGATCCAGGTACTCGGGGAAGCGCTGCGCAAGTACCAGGGCTCGGTCGTGCTGATTTCCCACGACATCCACTTTTTGGAGATTCTGGAAGCAGAAGACGACGATGAGGACGATGAGGATGAAGAAGTAGGCGCGGCTCCCGTGAAGGTGCGCGTGTTTGAAGCGAGCAAGAAGAAAGGAGTTGTGACAGTGAAGCACTTGGAGCAGGGCATCAACGAGTACCGAGAGAAAGAAGAACGGAGGAACGCGTCACTCGGTAAGGTGTAAAGGAAAGAACGTACTGCTTATCTTAGTGGATTGATTCGTAATTGGATGGTTCATATTATAGTTTGATAAGTAGTGAAATTGAGATGCAGATGAGGTGTACTAGTATAGGATAGTGGACCCTTCAGCTAGAACTCACTGGTTGCGGAAGAACACCCAGGAGCCCAGGAGCACCACCTGCGTGACGAAGAGCATTGGGAACGTGAATCCCCCCGCTGCACCCGACGTCGCAGTGGTTGGTGATGGCGATGGGGTCGTCGTCGTCGTCGTCGTCGTCGTGGTTGTATTCGTCGAGGTAGCCGTCGTGTTCGTGTTCGTGTCGGTGGAGTTCGTCGTCGCCACTGCCGTGGTGGTGTTCGTCGTCGAGAACGTCGGTGATTCGGGCGAGCCGTCCGTCGTCGCGAAGATCGCGTCCTCGCCCACGCAGTGGTGGCAGCTCAGCATGCCCTTGGGGTCGTACTTCATCTTGGCGACGAGCAGCTTGTCGTAGTTGGCTTGGCCCCAGAACACACTCTTCCAGTCGCTCTCAATGTAGTCGCTCTCAGCAAAATACGCGCCGCGGTCCGCACCAGCAACTTTACGGAGCGTCGCCCCCATGTTCGACACGGCCTTCACTTTGGTAGTCGTCTCGTCTTTGGTCGACGCAAATATGTCGTTTGGGGAAATCCGCACGACGCTCTGTGCCAAGTCGGTCACCACGAGGTGCACGCAGGAATCGCGCCACGACGGGGTCACGGACGTCTTGGCGCTATCTTTGTCTGCGGTCGAGACTACGCCGCCCGTGACGATCTTGAGTTTACCCTCGAAGAGCGGGTAGGTCGTCGCGTAGCCCACGAGCATCTTGACGAGATCCGTGGGCTGCGCGCACATGGACATCGGGATGAGGCGCGAGACACTGTTCGAGAGCGTGCCGACGACCTCAAACTCCCCGTCCGTGGTCGCGAAGTCAAACCAGTCCAAGAACGAATTCTTCTCTGTCAACGTTGAGACGGAAGCGTCAACCTCAGCACCGGCGACCTGGGCATCGAGTTTCGCTTGGAAAGGAGCAAGCAGCACCTGGGCCTGAGCTTTCGTGCCGTTGATTACGAGTCGGCCAGAGAGTTTTCCACCGAGGTCTGCTCCGTAGAGAACTGGGTATCCGCCGACGACGACATCGTTCGCCTTAGTCGACACGTCCGCGACCCAGGTGAGCAGATTCGTCAGTAACGCCGTGCGACCTGCATCCGTTTTCGGGGTGAAGTCGAACTGGTAGTCAGTCACAACCTGCTTGCTGTAGAGCTTGTAGGCGACCGAGGTGACGATTCCGAAAGAGGCTCCACCGCCGCCACGCAACGCCCAGAAGAGGTCCGGATTCGTGCACGAAGAAGCGTCAACGACGTTGCCGTTTGGGAGCACGACGGTGAACTTGAGCACGTTGTCGACGCCGAGTCCGAACGCCGGGCTCGAGAACGAGTGACCGCCACCCTGGACCCAGCCGCCGACAGCACCCACAGTCTTCGAGGCGCCGCCAACAACGTGGTAGTTGGCAGCTTTCACGACCGAGTACACGTCCCCCCAGCGCGCTCCGCCGGTTGCAATGACCGCCGGCGCCACTGCATCCGAAGTGCAAGCCTTGTGGTCCGCCTTAATCTCCACTTTTGCGTAGTTGTTGAGCCAGATCATGAGCGCGTACTTGGACCCGATCGAGCGGCCCTGGAGGTCGTGACCCGTGTTCTTGATCACGATACGGAGCTGGTTCTTCGCGGCAAACGCGAGCGCGGCCGCGATCTCGGTGTCACTCGTGACCGCGACGCCGAACGACGAGATCGAGCCCTGTTCGCACTTACCCGAGTCTCTGAAAGAGTCGAACTCGGGCATGGCGTGGAGGAAGCACATCTTGCTCTCGTCGTCCTGCGTGAACATCGGGTACGCGTACCCGCCCGGGAGGTACGAGATCCAGTCCGCACTGGCGCTCTTCGTGAAGAGGTCCACGCACACGTCGTCGCTTTTGCTGGATGCGCAGGGCTTGAGCGGCGGGTCGATCGCGATCAGGTTGCCATTGACAGTCGTGTTGAATGCCGTCCAGACGGACGCAGTCGGCCAGCAAGCGTCTTCTTCACAGTAGCCCGCACTAGCAACTGCGATGTTGAGTGCACTGGCGACTGCTGCAAGCAGCAAGGCGCTTCGGATGAACTTTGGAAAAAGCTTCATCGAGGATCAGTCGCGTGGTGCTTGGCAGTGTTGCTGGTGGTTGGCTGGGCTGCTTGACTTGAGAGGTGAAGAGAGGATTGTAGAATGAGCGAATAAGTGAGAGACAGCGGCTGGCATTGGGGGGCAATCCAGTCAATCACAAGAGCTTATCCCATGTTTGAAATGCTATTCTTTGCCCTTTCTTGATGGCCATCCCACATCATCGCAGTTCGTTTTCCCTCGTGGCCCAAGCGTAAATAGCGTCCTGAGTTTGTGCTTGAAACCCAGCCAGTACTCGAATCAGCATTTACGTGGGTGGGACTTGACCGGTTGAGAAGCTGCGAGAAGGGCGTCAGTTGGCGAGTGTGTTTGGTCGGATGCCCGTCTCCCGTACTCTCTGTCTGGGATCTTGCAGAGACAGCAGCTGTACAAGATCACAATGTGGGAACTCCAACCCACTTCACTTGGGCCAAGGTGCTGGGTCATCACAATGTTCAAATCAGGAACTTGGTCCTGCTTGGTGGGGGTTTTGATCTTGGGGGGAGGGATCTTCTTGATTGGACTCCATCCAGAATCCCTCCTGATTTTCTTCCTGACGGCGCGTGCTCTTCCCGTTTGTTTTTCACACAAATACATATTTGTTAAATTTCTCTCATTCTTCTTAGATACATCCTGGACACCCTGACAATGCGCCGCAGAACTCCATTCGTTTTCATTTTGCTGTGTCTCCCATGGGTCCAGGCCAATTCTTACGTCGATTTGCTGCTACTGCTGCTAGAGCTGCTAGCAGTAGCCGTTGTGCGGAAGCACGGGAAGGGCTTGAGGTTCGTGAGGTCGTCCATGCCCGCCATGGCCTCCACGAACGCGTCATTCGCCTTGAGCCAGTCGTCCTCCAGCAGCCCCTCCGTGTAGTGGCCCTGCGTGTCCGCCGGGTTGTACTGGTACGCGCTCTCTGGGTTCAGACTCCACATGAAGCCGCCGGACCAGCCGGTCTTCTTGATCACTTCGATCGTGAAGTCCGTGCAGCGCTTCGTGGTCTTGAGCGGATGTGCGTCCTTGGCGTAGAGCCCGCCGAACTCGCCCAACAGCAGAGCCGGGCCGGTCTCGGACGCCAGGAAGCCAAACATGTCGTCTATCGTCGCCTTCACGCGCACGCGCAGCGTATCGTCGTCGAGCTCCTTGTAGCCTTTCATTGCGCCTCCGGACGACGTGCCCGCGGCAAAGAAGTAGCGCTGCGGGTACACCGCGGGCGTGTAGTAGTGCGGCGCGTAGACCACTTTGTTCTCCACGGCGAACTCGACGCCGGCCTTCTTGGCTCCCTGGAGCCCGCCACCGTACCAGTCGTAGTAGTCGAAATCCTCACCGTCGATCGTGACCGTGTGCTGGGCATTCACGCCCTCGACGAAGCCCATCCAGCTGGAGCAGCCCTTGAGCATCTGGTTGGCGATCCGCTGCGCGCCGGTGCGGAAGTCCGTGGGCGAGTCGTCGCCCCACGTGCCTTTGTATGGCTCGTTCTTGAGGTCGATGCCCATGACGTTCCAGTACTCGCCCGAGCACAAGTTCTCCGTGAGCATGTCGATGGCCGAGAGGAACTTCTTCTCCGTGATGTTGTCGTTGTACCAGAGAAAGCCGTTGTCGTTGTACTCGAGCGTGTGCATGCTCAGCAGCACGCCGATGTTGCGGAACTGGAGCACCTTAATGATGCTCTTGAGCAGCGACATGTAGTTCTTGACCGAGATCGCGCGGTTCTCCTGCTTGTTCATCAGGTCGCCGTTCGGGACCTTGTTGTCCAGGATCCACGCTGCCATGAGCGGCAGTCGCACGGCGTTGAACTTGTTCTCCGCCAAGAACGTCGCGATTTGGTACTAAAAAGCATGGGGACGACAAGCAATAGAGGTTAGTACGAGCTCTACTATTCAATGGGCACGAGAGTGAGAGACTTACAGCGGTGGTGCCGTTGTCGCTATTGTCCCAGAGCCCGAACGGGATCGCCTGGCCGCTGTTACAGATCAGTATACAACAGACAGACACACACATACGTTAGTTTGAGGGCTGTACACAGATGAACCAGTCAATGACAAACGGCACTAGCACGTACGTTTCCATGCCGAACCAGTTGACGCCCTTGATGCCGATGGGCACCTCGGTGCCGTTCTTGGCGACCGCGTACATCTTGCCGTTCTTGCTCTGATAGTCGGGCAGCTCGCACGTGCTCGCCGGGTACTTCTTCGGGTTGCCGATCACGCCGTCGTCCTCGATCAGGTCACCGTCCGTGGACGTGGTGCTGCCGCCGCTGCCCTTGCTCGAGTTGGACGCGATCTGCTTGCTCTGGAACTTCTTGAGCGCGTACTCCTGCTGCCGCGTCTGGCTCGTCGTGTGCTTGGTCATCGCAAAGTGCGTGATCGCGAACCCCGCGGCGCCGAGCAAGAGCACCAGCAGCACGAGCCCCGGCCAGACGCGGTACCGCCCCTTGTAATCGCGCTTGCGCTCCTTCTTGCCGCCGGGGGACATTGAGAGCGCCTCGATGTCGCGGTCCATGAGGATCGAGCCGCGCGTGAACTGGAGCTTGGCACCGCCGCTACCCACGTTGTTCAGGCCGCCAGACTCACTGTTGGAGGTCGTGCTCACGCGCGGCTGCGAGTAGTCGAACGACTCGCGCGGGCCCTGCTCGTGGCCCTCGTCATAGTAGTGGTACTGGCCGTACGACGGCGGGGGCTCCGGCACCTGCTGAAGCTGCTGTTGCTGCTGGTGAGGCCGACTGTACGTCGTGTTAACGGGGTTCTGTTGGAAGTCGCCCTCGTCTGCGAGGTTGTGGTAGTAGTCGGCTTCGTCCAGCTCCGATGCGAACGTGCCGTTAAAGCGCACGGTGCGCGGCGAGTCGAGCATCTCCGAGGACGTGATGAGCGACGGCGAGTACTGCGGGTCGTACGTGTCGCTGCCGTCGTTGTCGGTCGCCAGCATGTCGTCGATGTTGATCTCTTCGTGCGAGTAGCGCGCCATAATGGTTGTCGGTGCCCTGTGTGTTGTGGGTCTGTACAGCAACTGGACGAGAGCAGCTATTCACGCGTGAGCCGGCTGTGCTTGCTTGCTGTTCCTGTCTCCTGTGCGCTGTGGGTTGAGTGGTGGATTCACGAATGCGACGCCCATGAACAGAGAGAGCGAGACGGAAGGATGGAAGGTGGTGGTTCGTTGGGTTCATTGCATCACTTAATCACTTGGTTTGGGTGGAAAGCCCCAGCTTGCCACACACACAAGCCTGATATCCGACACAAAAAGTGACTGAGAAGGGGGACAAAAGGAAGAGCTCTTCACTTTGTCGGAAGTGGGTACAAAAGTAATTGATTGGGTGATTGGATGGGGGATTCTGCGTGATTCTGTACCCAACTTGAGCTCATTTTTCCTCTGTATAGGAACAATGTAATAAGTGCAAAGGTGATCTGGGGGTATGTTTAAGATAAATGTCACTGCTACCTCAGTGTCACTATTGCAAAGATGCACCGTTTTTCGAACGGGAAATAGAAAAATGTGTGGCTGATGCGCACTGGAATCAGGTTGGTGAACCCAATAAAAAGTGGTTTGAAACGGCCCAATTGAGGTCTGAAATGGACAAAAAAGCAAGATAAAAAATTGGACATACTGCACATTTTGAAAGTTTAGTATCGTAAACCAGTACACGAAACGTGAAGAAACTGAGGGAGTGAAACCAGAATGCGGAACCTCAGCTTTTCTGCGACGTTGGAGGCATGTGTTTAAAGCTCGCAGATGTTCAGAATTCGACAGAGCTCCATTTTTTTCTGGAAAACATCCCGTTTCATTTCGACAGTTAAAAACCTTATTAAGGAAGCAATGCGCAGGCGACTCTGTTGACGAATATGTTCAGGTATACTAAAATATGAGCAGGATAAAGACGTTTTATAATATGCGAAAACGTGCTGTGAAAACTTCGTGATAGCTGCATTTTGCTCGTGGATTCACTGTTGTTATAACCGGTTGGTGTTATACCTGCTTTTTGTCAATATTTGCTAATCTAGACGCTAAGGCTTATAATCGCTGTATTGCACAGTTTACACACGGTGCCCGAATAGCACCTAAAAGTCATAACCAAAGCGAATTTCTCATGACCATACCACTGGACTCAGATAGTTTTGTAACGTTAGAGTCTTTATGTCGACTCCAGTGTGCGTCTCCTAACATCTCGAAGCGAGTTGTTTCAGCAAGTTTATAGTACCATACAGTGGCGCTGTTGTCAAAAAGGGCCACCATTTTTTGGAGACAGGATTTTTAGGTGCGCGATTAAGTGAACCCATCACAGGTCGGCCGTTTTTATCGGGTGCAGTTCCACTGTGAATCTATTTTCCTTCTTCCCCCCACCCAAGGCACTTATATAGTGTGACTCACATTTTTATTAATTAGTGTGGATCACGTAAAGTAAGTCCAATCTACCCTGTTTTCACCTGACGGCTTTCTCACCGCGCCGAAATACTCAGATAATGGCGTTCGCACTGCTAGCAACACGCCAGTCCACGTCGCCGTTCAGCATTATGTGTGTGCGCAATGCAAGACGTGCGCTGTTCTGTAGTTTCCTCCTCCATTATGCCTCGTTCTTCCTGCTCACTTTGAACGCCAAAGCGCGTGGTCCACATCTCCAAAACTACAGTAGGTACCGCGCTCTTCGTCCTCTCCTACAGTACAGCACTAGCGCCTGTGACCAGTCATTGTTTACCATTCCTACCGGATCCCTCCGCCATGTTCCGCCCCTTTGAGCTCTCGCTGTTCTTTGTGTGCGTCTCTCGTGTGGGCATTTGAAGATTTGATGGCGCTTGGTGAGTGACGTTGGAGGGGTTGTCGACTTTCTATGGAGGAGCGAGCGGAACTTTCGATCTTCCTTCTGCGCTTTCCGAAACGGCACTTCCCGATTCCAACTGACTGACTTGTCCAGCATTGCTTGACGCGAATGAATGGATGGCCACAGTCAGCCAGCCACTCCCCCTTGTAACCTTTCTGCCAACTCAAGATTCGATTTGAGAGGCGACGGCGTATCCGGCCACACAGTACAAGAAGAGTTATCTCTCGATAGAGAGCCATGGGCGTGTCGGTCAATGCGGTGGGCGAGATGCGAACGCGCAATGAGAGGGACCACTGGCTCGCGATGGCGCTGCTCACCAAATCCAGGTATGGTGTACTTGGTGCTAGCTAGTTGTGTTGACATGCAATGCGAAGGTGGTCGCTAATGGAATATGTATGTGTTGTATCAAGGTACATGCTCTTGCCGCATTCACCACCTTCAGTGGCTACAGAGAGCGCCAAGTGTCAAGAGGGCGAGACGGATGCGGAGCAGGTTGGTCGGTGCGCATATCTTTTTGTATATCGTTCTTGAGTGCGTCGCTTTTCTTTGTACGACTGGTTAAGTGGAGCCGATTAACTAACCAACAGCTGTGATTTGAATGACTCATTTCTGGATCACAGCCACTGCGACGACCACCGCGAGTGCCGTCTTCACAGGCGATGACGCCGAGGAAGAGGCGACTTGCGGCGGCACTAGAGGTGCTTCAGACCACCAAGCGGCAAAGGCTTGCACTCGCTGAGCCCTCCGCCAACACCTGCACGACGAGCTCTAGCGATCCTGATACCTCATCATCTCAGCTATCGAAGGGGATCGTGCGACGCAGTATCATTGCTAGCGGCAGCAGTGGCGGTGGCCACCCTGGTCGACCGCGGTCGCTCCAGTTTGCGCTAAAAGACCTCTCGAGCGTCGACACTCGGTATCTACTGCAGACGCTCGCCGATCTGCCCCACGACGTTGCACGGCTCAATGCCGTCTCGAACATCAGCAGCTCTTCGGAATCCAGGAGGACGCAGCTAGAGTCCAAAGTGTTTGGATGGCGCAACAGCTTCCTGCGTCCAAGTCCAGCGTCAACATCAACGCGAGAACGCAGCATGCTGGTGATCTGGAAAGCGTGCAAGATGTTCGAGTCCACAGACATGCGGCCACTGGCGCAGAAAGTCTGGAACTCACCGAAGATCCTGAGTCAGCAGCCGCACTCGAAGATCCGCTCGTGGGAGCTACTGTACTCTGTCAGCGACTCTGTGCGCGTGGTCAAGCGCGTCGACAGTCTCTACGGGCGACAAGAGCGAGAGACGATCTGGCTCGAGTGCTTCCTCGACCGCGGCGACCATTTTTGCATCGGCAGGAAGCAGCTCACGCGGTTCCGCGACTATCAGCTCATCGAAGAAGGATCATCATCATCATCACCAGCTGTTGCTGCTGCTACAGGCGAATGCGAGTGTGAGGGCTTTTTGTTTCGACCACACCTGACCAAGCTGAGCCAAACGGAAGACAGGGACACGAAGGGCAAACCAAAGCTCTTGCTCGGCTGCACGCTGCAGTGCGTCAGCTCCATTGCCTCGCGAGAGCTGCCAGCTGCGATGTTGCTGCGCAATCTTATCGACGACCTACCGCGATTCACGCTCCAATGGGAAGAAGCGATCGTCCACGAGTTGCTGCCCCACGTCAAATTCTAAACCAGGAGGAGAATACCAACCACATCACATCATAGAAAATAGAAGTCTACTCGATCACTGCGAAGCCAAACGTTGATGAAGTACTTATTTACCATTCAACATTGGCTGGCTACCTGTGAGAGCTTGGGCTTGGAGCTTTTCACACCTGCTTGGCTTTGCGGAGCGTGCTTCTATAGATGCGCAGCGAGGACGCGATGATCGTGAAGAGCACGGTGCCGAAGAACGCCATGCCCTTCCAGACCGCGAGCGTGTTCGCCTGCACCACGTCCTTGAGCTTGCAGCCGACTGCAACGAGCGTCTTGCCCTCTGCGTCCTTGACCGTCACGCAGTTCCGGTCGAGCTCCGTGGCTGTGTACACAAAGTAGCCGTAGATGAGCAGCGAGACGCCCGCGAGCAGCAGCGCGGCGCGGTTGCCAAACTGCATCAGGTCCATGCGCGTGTCGAGCGGCGCGCCGCCGTGCTGGTACACGACAACGCGGAACTTGTCGATCGAGACGTCGGCGAGCGTGGTCGGGATGAAGTGCGGCAGGCAGCAGAGCTCGCGGCTCGTCGAGACGATCGTGTGCCACGTGTGGCCGTATCTGAACGTGAGCGAGTGCTACGAAGTATAAAGAGCGATGATCATACGCATCAGTATCGAGTAGTACGGTGGCACAACCGCGAGTAGAGCCATTCGCAAACACACCTTGAGCGCATTGGCGACTTTCGAGTCCACGTCTGGCTCGTTGTGGTAGTGCTCGAGCAGGAGCTTGGTGGTCTCGAGCACGCGCTCTTTCATCTCGGGCTCCATGTCGCACTCGTGGACTGTGACCTTCTGCTTGAGCTGCTTCTTCTGGGCCGAGCCCTTTGGCGTCTCGCTTGCTTCCAGCGTTCGCAGCGCTTCGTAGTCCTCCGTGGGGATCGCCGTCTGCGCCGGCACCGTGCGGTAGAGCAGCACTTTGATCTTCGAGCCGCGACTCGAGAGCAAGATGCACGAGCCCTTGCGCTATACAATCAACCAGACCAAGCACAGCATTAGGTGAGGCTCGTAGGTGCGAGGGCAATATGCTCGGGAATAAATGAGCATTCGTCATTACGTACGTATCGTAGGTCGACAGCGAGATCCGTGCCGACCGCCACGTGCCACCCCACGCCGTGCGAGAGCTCCATCAGGTTCTTCGCGTTCGCCGCGAGCTCGTGGATGTTCTTGCTCTTGCGGGCCGCGTCATTTACAGCCTACACATCACACACCAGTACACGACAACCGTGCAACATACATAATTAGCAAGCACGCGTGCTGTCAATCTCTTGCCAATCCATCAATGAGATCCACCATCGAGCTAGCAAAGCGCAACTGAATACACACCAACAAGGCCGGCGCTCACCTTCTTGGCTGCGAGGCCGATGGCCCCTGGCGCAGCGGGCGTCTTGGAGATTTCAAAGTCGGCGCCGAGCGGCATGTCTGTGGCTCTTGTCTGGTGCTGTCTGTTGTGTAGCTCTTGGCCTCGACGAGGTACGAATCTGTATGTTTGCCTTGGACTTCCCATTTTGTGAATCAAGTGAAGCGTGGCGCAGGAGTGTTGGTTACCTGAGGTTTGACACGCACGCGTAATTACGTGATGGACACAGTATTTACAGATCTGAGTCGCAAATCTGATACTAGGAATTGAAGTTCGTGTTGCAGTTGTTAAAGGAAGGGCTGCCAAGAAAGTCCGTCGTGCAGCCTTTGCTGCTGTTGGCATGGAAGTACTCGACGATATCCAAATGCCCGCTCGCTGCGGCGTGGCCCATCGTCGCGAAATCCCAGCCTACCCCACGACCTCACGCAGGTATCAAACCTCCCTCCCATCGAGCCAGAAAGAATCAGATCTGACTCGCCACTCTTCCAACTGACAAAAGCTCACTTTTCTATCGCATTTACTAATTAAGTGTCATTGAAGTTACAGGCAAAATATCCACTCTTCTTGCCTTCATTTTCACTTTTGCGGTGGGTACGAAGAAGCGAACCAAGCATTGGCGATCGATGGGAGCCTGGTGTTCCTCCATTCCTACGAGCCACGTGCGCTCATCTGAGAGCCCCCACGCTCCCCTCACGGCATCAACTCTTCCTACTGCCAGACCCCGCAAGGCTCTTCGTGAGACGACTGATGGAGCAGCAGCTCTGCAGGCGCTCACGAACCGCACGCTCTTCCTCAATATCACAGACTTCCTGGACGAATGGCCGCAATTCGTGCACGCATTCCAAAGAAAGATGGCTGAGAAGTACCAGATAGTACACAAGCAGCAGCACTTCTACGTGTTCCAAACGTGCATCGGCTTCCTGGTGCACGCGGCGATCGCCGAGAACGACCAGCGGATGCTCGAGCGACTCTACAAGTTGTACAAGATCCCAGAGTACCGCTGGACCGACAGGGTGTGCTTCGCGCGAGCCATGCGCTGTGCTGCGTACTTTGGACGGCTGGAGATGCTCGAGTGGATGCGGCATGAGCTGCCAAGGGATCCAAAGTGGACGTGGGAGCCAAAGCTCGCGGCATGTGCGCTTCAAGGAAAGAGTTCTCCGGGTGATGCAGTGCTGGTCCTGGATTGGTTGTACGCTCACGCCCCCGAGGAGAGCGTTGAAGTGTTCGCGTTCGCAATCGATCAGGTAGCCGGACGAGGGGATCTTGAAGTGATCACATGGCTCCACGACCACGATCGCAAGTTCACGAGCTCCACGATGGAGAAGGCAGCAGCAAACGGACACCTCGAGGTCGTTCAGTTCCTGCACGAGTTTGGATCCATCGCTGAAAGTTACATACGCTGGATGGATCTCGCAGCAGACAGCGGACACCTTGAGGTTGTGCGCTTCCTCCACGAGAACCGAACCGAAGGGTGTACGGTGAAGGCGATGGACAAGGCAGCGGAGAAAGGATGCTTGGAAATCGTCAAGTTCCTACACGAGAACCGCAGTGAAGGGTGTAGCGCAGACGCGATCGATCGCGCTGCTTTGAACGGTCATCTGGAAGTCGTTCAATACCTGTACGAGGTCGTGGGAGTGAGCGTCTACCCGTCGACGATGGACTACGCAGCGGCGAGTGGTCGTTTGGAAATCGTCGAGTACCTCCATGATAAGAGTATCGATGGCTGCACGACCGACGCCATGGACCAGGTGTGCATGTGGAACTACTTCCTCAAAGAAATCACGAGCAGCTTAAGGCTCTTCACCCCGTCTCGCAAGGAGATCTACTACGAGGTGCAAGAAGAGCATCGGCAGTCTCTACGTGGCGAAGCACAAAGGCACTACAATATTCTTTTTCCAAGCCAAGTCGACCGGGAAGCAAGCCGCAAGCAGCTACAGATCATTCAGTTTCTCCACGAGAACCGAACGGAAGGCTGCACGACGCTCGCGATGGACATCGCTGCTCAGATGGGTCACCTCGAGGTCGTCCAGTTCCTGCACGAGCACAGGAACGAAGGCTGCACCACCGACGCGGTGGACTACGCTGCCTGGCGAGGTCACCTGGACGTCGTCAAGTTTCTTCACGAGCACCGCACGGAAGGGTGCACGACCGAAGCGGTGGACTTGGCTGCGCGAGGAGGTCACGTGGAGGTGGTCAAGTTTCTGCACAACAACCGCAGAGAAGGGTGTACGCAGGCAGCAATGGAGTTTGCCACCAGTAACGGTCACTTGGAGGCTCTAAAGTTTCTCCACAAGATGCTTATACCTGAGTCATGGGGCACGCTGAGCGACTTGATGGACAGAGCTGCCGGGGGCGGACACTTGGAAATCGTGAAGTATCTTCATGAGAGTCGCGGCAGTGAAGTCTGCAGTACCAGTGCGATGGATCAAGCAGCTGCTAATGGTCATCTCGAGATCGTCAAATTTCTGCATGAGAGCCGTTCAGAGGGCTGCACGGCGGATGCAATGAACATGGCTGCCCGTGGCGGACACCAAGACATTGTCACATTCCTCATGGAGAACCGGTCGGAGGGCAACGTGGAACATGCACTAGGCAGCGCAGCTGCCGGGAACAAATCGCTCGATTTGGTTCGCTATCTTCGCGAAAGTTTCCCAGAAGCAAAGGTGAAGAGCGCGCTCGAGCGTGCGGCTTCCAAGAACAACATCGAGATCTTCGAGTACCTGATCCAATACCGACGTGAAGGCGATGTGGAAGATTTCGTGGATACCGCGAGCTCTGGGTACAGGACGCCATGCCACGAGATTATCAAGATTGTCTGTCTTCACGCCCCAGAAACATGCACTGAAGAGCTCTTGAGAGCCGCATTTCGGAGCAGAGACCTCCAGCTGGTGCGTACGTTGTGCAAGTACTCGAACAAAGGCTGTCTCTTGGAGGCTCGCGTTGAAGCTGGGAGAATACCTGTGTTAGCTGAGGTCGTCCAGGTTCTTGACGCGTTCCTGTCGCCAGAAGTGGGGTCCTGCTCCAGTGATCTGCATTCGCCAGAGGGACCGCGTAGGTGCCAAAAAGTTACCACACAATTTTTGCTCTGAGTTTGAGAGCATGATTGATTGACTTCGGAGCCCGGCGAGTTTTTGATAAACGATCATTTTTTGTCGCATTAGATTATTCAGATTGTGTGGTTGATGGTGCATCAGTCCTAGTTGAGTTCAGTATAGTTGGGAAGTTCTTGTCGAGCATTTTGTTTTCACTTGCGCTTTGGCTTGGCTTCCTGGTGGGCTTCAACGTGAGCCCACTCGCGCTCGGCTTGCACCCACGGGTCCAGCTCGTTCGCGATGTCTTCCGCGAGACCCGCATTCGAGTCCTGGGTGCTGGATCGTGAGTGGCTACTGGAGGTCGACGAGCTGCCGGTGCTTCGTCGCGCAGCCTGTTGGAACGACTCGTTCGACCAGCCCTGCTCTTCGCACGCGTAGCTCTCGATCACGAGCGGGCTCGTGGTGCCACACGCCTCGCAGGCTTCCGCCAGGAACGCGTTCATGAGCGTGCACGCTGGGCAGCTCCACTGCTCGTTCTCGTCCGCTATCTTGATCTGCGGTCTGCTGGATGGATGGATGGGCTTGTGACTTGTGGATTGGCTTCCTGGCTCGCTGTTGTTGAGCTTGGTTGGCGTGAAATTGGAAAGTGAGAGAGCTCAGAAAGCCATTCGAGACGCTACGAGCGAGCGCTCGCTCAGAGCAGAGCGCCTGCCTCGTTGGGGTATCCTGACACTAAATTAAAGATGCATCGTCATCGCGACCTGATGCCAAATCCGGATAAGATTCGTGAGGTGGGAACAGGACCAAATTGTGATCTTGGATGGGTACATCGGTCGCTTGAATACGTGGTTTGTGTCTATACTTGCTATGTAAGTGGCAGGATAATTAGAAAAGACACAATTCCAATTTACACGGTACCGGATATGGCAGAGGGTGAAGGTGACATTTGGAAATTTGGCTCCATGAGTGCAGTGTTGAATAGAAATCATTCGAAGCAGTGATGGCTGCGAGTTGCTTGCACATGCTACAGTGTCGAGGAGTATGGAGCAAAACATTACACAGATGCTGGTGTTGTGAGTATTGAACAACGCTGGCGTCTAAAGCTGAGCTCGGTCCAGCTTTAGGGCGATAATGAACTGTAGAGTCATCCCTGTAGCACGTTCGCGTTGTCCCAGCGCACAAGTGGAGTGAGCTGCACAAGATGACGGAAAGCACAAGAACGCGCTACGAACCGACGAGTTCAGGACCGCGATGGACAGCTCTCCTCAAGATCATGATCACTGGCACTATAATAGGCACTCCGCTAATACAACTGTACCAATCACGTAGCTACTCGAACTTACGACAGCACGACAGGGATCCTCTTCTCAACGACAGTATGGGCTTCGCTTCCGTCTGCCATTGAAGAATGAGTTTGCTGGCGCTACCAACTTCTTGACAGTCATCATTAAAACAGTCAGACATGTACGCAAAGTTTGCGCCCTTGAGATTTGCTCACAAAACGACAATGCGCATCAACACAGACGCACAAACACACACTCACCTTCCTTTATTGTTAGTAAAGGCACGACGCATCAAGTTTGTCCACCAGGTTTCTTGTTGGCTACAGGCATTAATCCATCTGGAGAGCACCAGCTGTTATCTCGGAACCGACTAAAACTTGGGCTGACTGACTCCACCGAGAAAAGCAAGCGAACCCGTCGTGGCTCGCTCACCCTCCTCAACAAGCGATCCACTCGCTGCATTAAGCAAACCATTAAGCAATTTTCTTTCTCGGCATCACCATCGCCCCCAAGAAAGAAGAACTACTATCATAGCGTCATGGTCTCCACGCTCACCTCACTCGCACTCGCTGTCGCTGCAT
>JAASFI010000580.1:0-22804 GCA_023333705.1 Globisporangium viniferum | reverse complement strand
GGGGGGGGGGGGGGGGGGGGGGGGGGGGGCACCACACTTGAAGAGACCATTAGCGGTTCTTCTTCTTACACAGTCAAGTCCTCCATGTCAATTGGACTCATGGGGTCGAAGCTGTGAGTGCGACTGTGCCCAGAAGAAGACTTTGGAGGTGTCCGACCCTCTGAGCTCCGCGATTCAGAGGTTTTGCGACTGGGTGGTAGTGGCACCTCTATAGATGAGGGTGGTGTTGGATCTACTTCCAGGTTGTGCTGAGGATGCGCGCTCACGAGCTTGTTCAGCGCTTGGCGCATCACGACGACCGAAATTTCTTTTCCAGGATCACTGGCTCCACGCTAACAAACAACAAAAACACCATCGAGCACATCAGTCAGAAATTCAACCCGAAATCCACATCCAAGTAAAGTAAGAGGCTGAAAGTACCTGCTGCAGGATCCGCAAGACGTTCTCATTGCTCTGGATCGAGATCAACAGCGCCTCGGAGAAGCTCGACATGCTGATGTCATCGAGATCAATGTTCTTTGCGACAACAAAGTTGTTGAGGTACACGTCGTGGATAATCAGCTCGTCGGCGAGCTCGGGGTACTGATAGCGGAAAGAATCCGCGGCGACAAAGTGGTCAGGATCCCATCGTGGCCAGATATCGGCTCGCGCAGCAGTCTTCACTTTCGACAGCTCGTGGTCGATGCAACTTTGCAGTCGCTTGCGCATGCTGCTGGTCCAGATCAGAGTCGAAGAGTTGATAGCCTCAGTTGTCTGCAGCTGGAAAATGAATTTGTCTGGAGATGCTCGCAGAATCTGTAGAAAAAGAGAGTGGGTTCACACAAAGAAAAAGTCAGTCTCAAATCAACAAACTGAAAAATACACCAGTGGATATCAACATACCCGGACGAAACTTGGTGTGAGCAACTGCTTCAGCACTTGGTACGTGGAGGACGCCTCGCTAAAGTTCTTGTCGTTCAGGCACGCGCGCAAAGTGAGCGCTGCGCCTCGAACAGCTCCGAAGAAACGCGACGGTCTGCGCTGAAGAATCACAGGCGCATCGCTGTTCGCATTCCCATCTTCAATGGACGCAGGCGTTTCTGAAATGTCTTCTGCGGGGCAAAAAGCACTCGTCTCAATCAAGTTCAGCAAACCACCGCCTTCGACCACGAGCGCTCGCAGTTCGTCATAGAAGCAGAGGTTTGCCAGGCAATTGAGACACACTGCTGCAGCGTCTTCCGAGTAGCTCATGATTGTCTTTTTCGACGACAGCTCAAGCAGCGACGTCAGAACTTGAGGGTTCTTCCTGATTGCCTGGATGCCAGCAGCCTGCGCTGAGAGGGTCGTGAGCACGTCGGTAATCCGGTAGAGCAACACACGAGCCGTGTTTGTGACACCTTTGCCACTCTCAACCTTCAGTAGTTGCTGGTATGTCGGGTTGAGCATTCGCTCGAGGGAATCGCCGAGCACACTCAGTCCTTTCTCCTCCAAAAATGATCGACACGTCGCAGTGTTCACGCTGCGATCTTGCGGTGCACTTAAAATCGCGATAAACAACTCGAGTGCCAAGATGCCGCGGATCTGGTCGCTCTCGCCCAGCAGAGTTCGCCGCAACGGCGTTAGTAAAGATTCGTAGTGCTCATTCTTGATCTCCACATCCGAGCAATTCGATGGCACGAGCTTCACGAGTGCTTTCAAGAGCATCACTTGCACTTCCCATGGCTCGGAGCGTGGTCGCTTTGCTGGCGAAGGCGCTCCATTTGCGCCAAACACAGACTTGGTGCGTCCGAGGTCGAAGAGACGAAGGAAGAGCGCGTTGATCAGATTCGTGTACATGTCAAACGTCCACTCCGTCAGGAACTGCCCATCGCCCTCAATGTAGGATCGAATGAAAATGTTCCCGACGAAAATGTCTTCCTCATCAGCAAATTGCCCATCGCCGATGGACGAGAATGCAAACTGCTCTTCCTGTTGGTTTTCAGTTTGTTCGCCGGATGGTGCCGCTGCGTACTTGTTCTTCAGGTATCGGAAGAGGCGGATTCGCTGTCTTCTTCCCCACAAGACGTCAGCAGCGCGCTTCTCATGCGCGTTGAACACCTCAGTGAAGGTTTCTGGACTTGCGGATGCAAGCAACGGACCCATTCCACAGCCACCGTAACCGAGCGCTTCGTCAAGAATGTCGTGAAGCT
Source organism: Globisporangium viniferum (assembly GCA_023333705.1). Classification (NCBI taxonomy): domain Eukaryota; phylum Oomycota; class Peronosporomycetes; order Pythiales; family Pythiaceae; genus Globisporangium; species Globisporangium viniferum. The sequence continues at coordinate 20,636 of JAASFI010000580.1, read as the reverse complement.
CAGACTTTGAAGATCGGTCGCTGCTCGTGCCGTTGCCGTTGATACTCGCCACGCGGTTCACTCTGTTCGACACCGCGTAGTTCTCTTTGAGGAACTCGGCAGCTTGCAGGCACATCCCCATACCGTTGGGATCGCAGCTTGCAAATAAAATGTAGACGAGCGCCAGAGATTTCCAGTTTTCGTCAACTGCTGGCTTTGCTGAAGAGTTGGGAGACGCGAGAGACATCGCGCTGGCAGAGCTGTCCAGCATCGAGAGCTGCTTCAGGAGTGTCAAAATCAGGGAAACCGTGATGTGGTCCAGCGTTTCCACTGCCAGCAGCCGGCAGATGAACACGCGCTTCGGTCGCACGAGCAAGAGCGTGTACTTGGAACGCCTGACGATCGCGAGCAAAACCGTCATTCCTGCTCGAATCAGTCCGTCGTTTTCGTTGTTGACATACCCCTGCTCTTCGTCACAATCCATGAAGCCTTCGTCATCGCTGTCTTCGTCCTCAGTGTCAATGTTGTGGGTTTGAGAGTTCGACATTGTGTTGATCAGAGCAGGATCTGACAGAACGTTGACGACCGCTGAAGCCACCAGCGCACTGAGTCGGTTCAAGCTCTCAGACGGCGCATTGCGCGTCGTTGCGATAGCTGTGTTCAAAAGCAGAAAGCACTCGCGAACGAACCCGAGCGAGTAGCTGCTGTGGTTCTCTAGCATCGCCAAAACCTGACGAGTCGGTAGTTGGCCGTGGAAAATCATAGCGTAGCGACGAATGATGAGCCGCAGACAGCGCACGCACAAAAGCCTCCGCTGCAAGTTTTCTTCCACCGCCAGCTGGTCCGAGAGGTGCCATGCGAGGACGATCGGGTCGACCACTTCGTAGGAGTCCGCGAGGTCGGCGATCTTTGGGATCAGGTACTCAATGAAGTAGCCGTTCACGACCAGCTCTTTGTGAATCGACTTGAAGTTCACGTAGAACATCTCGTGGTCCCACCGGGCTATGCTCCCTGAGATCGAGTCTGGGTGGCGCCTCTTCTTCTCAAGCGCAGCGATCTCTGCACGAAGCGCAAGCCGCAGTTCAGTGCGCATCTCGTCACGCCACACCAACTCGGGTCGCTCGTGGCTCGTCAGCACAGCCTCAATGATGTTTCGCCAGTGTTCTCCTTGCGACCGCGCGTCATTAAGCCATTTCTCAAACGCGCCTGTGCCAATGTTTCTCGAACTCGCAGCCATCGACCCAACCCTGTTGCGTTGCTTCTCGCTGTTCGATTTCATGTCAAAGTCGAACGAAAAGTGCGGGAGCGACCGGTTTGTGCGCGTCGCCTTGAACACTGTCGACGCTGTGTGGCGAGAAATCAAATCCAGTCGGTTCTCGGCTGGGATGAAGAGCTCCACGGGGAAGATCCGGTACATCGCTTTCTTCGATCGCGTGTTGCCGGCGCAGAACATCTCGACCAAGTCGATGCACTTGTCCTGTTGTGCGCGCGCAGAGTTGGTCGGTGTGAGCTGTCCATCGTCATCGCTTGTGGCTCCATCTTCTTCATCCTCATCGTCCTTTTTCGGCTTCTTCTATCAAACAACATCGTCACAGTTGTTGAGCTAAACTATCACAGCAGTTGGCAAGCAATTAATAGATCGGTTGTGAGCAGCTCACCGTTTCTGAAACTGCTGTCGAAAGCGCATACAGGAGGGCTCCGTACTCTCGTGCCGACTCTTGCAGCTCATGCACCTGCTCAAGATCGATCAGCACGAAAAGTTCCTTCACCAAGTCGATGGCGTAGTCTTGGATCTCTGCGCTTGGGTGGTGACATAGATCCAGCAGCGAGATGCGCGCATTGAGAAGCGACCCGACAGCCTACAGTAGAATATAAACCATGGTTAAATTAAACCGCTCATCCATTTCATAAATGCACATAGTAGAAACCCATACAAGCAAGCATCACGCCTTACCTGGCTGCACGTCAAGAGGTCGGTCGTGTTTCTCCGAGAGACGAGCGTGAGGTGGAGGAGCTGCAGCGTCTGGCTCAGAATGGACTCTTTCTCCGGCGACAGCTCCTGCTCTGCACTGTACTGCACCATGAGCGCGCGGAGCACTTCGTAGCCGCCGCCGTCGCCAAAGTTCCGTCGGTTCACTGTTTCCCACTTGTCTGTCTTCTCGTTGATGTCAACGCCAGGGTAGGCTGTGACCATCGCGAGGAGCGTGTCCAGCACGGAGAGCTGCAGCTTTGGAGATAAGCGCTGTTGCAAACAACAAAAAGAAATGAGTCTCGTCTCTTCAAGAACCACAGATAGACGTCGCAACGATAGCTTTACTCACCAGGCAGTTCAGGAATGGCTTCATGGAGCACTTGGCGCACAGTCGGTAGAGCTCTTTCCACAGGATCACTCGCTTGAAGCTTACCAGGATTTGCTCGATCTGCGTCATCACAAAGCAATAGAAAGCGAAGAGCTACGTTAGAACGGATAGTCACCAGTAGTAGAGTTTTACGCAGATGGGTACGCACCAGGTCTTCATTCGTGTTCTTCTCTGTGCGCTCCGTTTGCTCTTGCAGCAGCGCGTGCACCACATCAAAGAGCTTCCTGTCTTTCACGTCGAACGCGTCTTCCGTTTCCACCGGTTGCTAATAACCACACACACGTTACAGGGTGCACGTCAGTCAATGTCATGGTCACACACAACATCCACACATCCGAACGAACGTACCTCCATGGGGAACATCTTGCAGAACGTCTGCAGCGCCTGCAGCGTCGCCTCTTTCTCGCCCTGCTGGCCCACTTTGATGCTCACGACATCGCGGATCGCGTTCTTCTGCTCCACGGACCCGGCTTGGCCCATGCTGCTGCGTGCTTACTGCGCTCTTTCTCGCTTGGACTTGTGTAGTTGTGTATGGATGGAGGCGTGCAAACGGCAGTTGAAAGACAGGCAGGTCGAGAGAGAGAGAGAGAGAGAGAGCGAGAGAGCGTACGTTGTGTCGTGTTGTAGTGTGCTGCTGCGGCTGTGCGGTGGCGCTGAGTACGTAGCTGCGATGCGCAGTTATTAGAGCGACTTGGGCTCTGATCTCTCACTCGCGCGCGTGGGACGATGGACGGAGCGAAGAGAAGGAAACCAATGCGCGCGCGCTTTCTTTCCTGGTCATGCGCGAAACGTCCTTTGTTTTCGTTTTTGTAACCTATCTCACCAAGCAAGCACTGATTTTCCTTTGTTCGTAACCCCTCTTCAAAGCGATGATATTGCTGTGAACAGGGTATTATATTATGAGATACAGTTGTGGTAGAAAAGCCGTTGGAGTGGCGCAGAGTGATGGTCGAATACATATTTCACAGGATCCAGCACCGACTGATTTTTTGGCGCGAACAGAAGCGCAACAAGCAATGGGTGTGAAGAGAAGCCAGGAGGCAAGATGGTCGGTCGCTGGGCCAACACGTTGATCAAACCATTGGGCACTACACAAGGTGTCTATTTGACGAGCCACGGGCTTGCGCTTCAAGGTCAGGAGCGCAATGGCAGCGGCATCTCAGTCGTGCCACTCACTTCAAGCAGTTGCATTCGAATGGACAGCAAATGGACACCAAATCGGTGGGCAAGCGGTTGAAAGACGCAGCGCGCAGGCTCTGCCAGTCTTGACTGTGTAATAATGAAGTAACCATTTACGCTTTTACAAGTTAAACAACGAGACTCTCGCGGACCACACCAGTGGGGGCGTCGGCGGCGCCGCTTTTGTCGGCAAACTCCTTGATGTACTCCACGCGGGTCTCATCGTCCATGACCGTGTACATCTCGGCTTCCTCGACGGCGTGCGCGAGATGCTTGATGAAGCGCAGGCGGCTCGACAGACTCAGCAGGTGCTTGTGGTGGCGCAAAAAGTGCGAAATCGCTTCTTGCCGAGCGCTCATCGCTGGCGACGCTGCTTGTACTTGTGCTTGTGCTTGTGCGATTGCTGCTGTTGCTGGCGATGGTGGTGGGTCGAGAGATGGAAGCTCGACGGTGTCTTCCGATACAACCGCCTCAGCCACTGGAGCGCTTTCTCCAGTTTTGTGTTTCTCTTCAACAGAAGCAGCAGCAGCAGGAGCATCGCCGACCGTGGCTTCAAACTTGCGCTTTCCGAGGCTCGTGGGCTCCGCAATCGGTTCGTATGAAGCAGCTTCCGGTGTCATGACCTCCGAGCTCTCCAGCACAGGCGTCTGGTCTTCAATGACCGCTTCTTGCTTGTCGTCATGCTTCTCTTCTTCCCTCTGCTCCACAGAAGGTGCAGTAGCAGTAGTTGCTTCGCCGGTTTCCACAGTGGCCTCCACACCAACAAGAGTCGACTGTGTCGCCACGCCATCCAAAGTCGGCAATGTCGCCGCAGCGCAATCTGCAATCGCGTTCGCGACGGTGGCTTCGCTTCTTCTGGAAGCCGGACACGGCAGACCGTACCGCCGGCAGAAACGGTAGTACCACCCGGACGACGCCTTGAAGCCCTCCATGCCATCAAAGCGCGCTGCCAGCTCACGCGCTCGCTCGCGGATCTTCACGGGCGCGAGCTCGACATTTTGGCTGCGCGCCGCGCAGACCCACTCGAAGAGCGAGGCGTCGAACTCGGCGTTCTTGACCACTTGCCCGCGCTGACGCAGGTCGCGCACTTCCTGGACACCCGCGCCGTAGCGCGTCTCGATCTTCTCGGCGTTGGCTGTGAGGCGCCACTTGCGGATCGTGGACTCGTTCACGTTGTAGCGCGCGGCGAGCTCGACGTGCTTGATGCGCGGGTTCTCGCGCGTCAGCTCGATGATCTCCATGCGCTCCTTGTCGGTCAAGCGCCGCCCATGGCCCTGCTTCCCCATTGTGGTTGTTCGCGCGCTCGCGGGCTTTCGTTTCGAAAATGGAAGACGCAGGAGGTCCAGTTAGAACCGCGCTGTCGTCTTTAGAAGAATAGAATGTTTAATTTTATGTGCTTTTTAAAAAGATATTTTGTAAACTCACTTTGAGTAACCTTGAAAAAACCACCCATTTTGACATTCATAAGTTTATATTTAGAGTCAACATAGAAAGTATGCAAACCTCGAATCCTTCACTATCAGTTTTTTATGTTCCAATGAAAAGCCACACTGATCACTATCTTTCGGTTAACCATGCCATGCTCTTCATTTTCCAAGTCAGTTTCCGCCTTGTGTGGCTCAGGGTATGTTGGTGAAATGGAGCGTATCCATGGTTTTCACCAAACCTCGCAAGTCAAAATCTGCAAATTGGCTTGAAAAATGTATGGCACGGTTAATCGAAAGACATTGATCAGAGTGGTTTTTCAAGCCAAAGCACCAGCTTTCTTGAAAGTCACAATCGTTACTTTGCAGTCCCGAATAGTAGCCTCTCTCTCTCTGTGAAGTGGGAGCACAGATACCCTTCGCAACCCTGCATTCATTTTCACAAAGGTCCAGAAAACGCAACAGCGCAAGGAAGAGAGAGAGAGAGACAGAAAAACTTCTCGCGCCGCCGCGAAATGAACCGACAGACGCTGGCCGAGGCCACGAGCCTCCACGATGGCCCCGTGCCCATCTATCTCATGGAGGAGATTGCGCGTACGTGTCCGTTTGTGTGTATTTGTGGTTATGGGAGAGGAAGGGAAAAAGGGGAGGGGAATGCGGGAGACTGGCGGAATGCGACCATTTGAATCTGTGTGCAAAGGTTCAATGTGCTTATGCGCTTTTGGCGGTGTGTCTTGTGCACAGGATCGACCAAGGAGAGCGCGCGCGATGCCGAGAAAGTGGCGGACTTCATGCTCGGCCGCCTCAACAAGAGCAACCTGATCGTCAAGTTGAAGGCGCTGCAGCTCATTGCGGTAAGATTGCAATACTGATATGTGCGCTTCTCGTCGTTTCTAAAGTGGTTCATAGACGAGCGGTCACTCACTATTGTGGTGCTGTGTGCGTTGTATGATGCCAGTTCTGCATTCGAGAGGGGAGTCCTGCGTTTGCCGGCGCCGTTCGCGAAGAAGAGCAAGAGATCGCTGCGTACCTGCGTGAGTAGCGTGCTGATCGAAGAGTGAGGGGGAGGGGGGGGGGGGGTATGCGAATGAAACGTATCTAATGACGAGTATGTGCGTGTTGTTGCTACTGTTGTGGTGTGGTATAGAGTACACGGGACCGCCTGATCCGGTTTATGGCGATGAGCGCTACCGTCGAATCCGTGTTGCTGCGCAGGTGGGTGCACTTGTTTCTATATTTTCTACTACTGCGCTTTGTGTCGCTGTGAATGGCGTAACGATTGTAATGTTTCTGACTCCTTGCGTCTTTATAATTGCAGGAAGCACTTGTCTGCCTGAACGACGGCAGTTTGTCTCGCCACAGCGAGCCTGTGCATAACAACATGAACGCTCCGAGCGGCGGCAACAGCTGGCAATCGGGTCCGCAGAATGGCGCATCGCCTGCTCCGTACAGGGATCAGCCACTGTATGGAGGGTCTGCGCCAGCGTACGGAGGTGCGAGCAGCTACGATCAGCAGCAGCAAGGACGATTTGGAGGACCGAATAGCCAGTCACCAGCTCGACAGGGCTCGCAGCCGTGGGGCAACAGCAACAGTAACAGCGCGTCACGCCCAGCGCCGTACCAGGACACCCCGGCTTCTTCGTACGGCAACCCTTCGGGCGGCTACAATGGACCAGCGAGCGGAGCTCCTCCTCAGTACGGTGGCAACAGCAGCTACGGACAGAACGGAGGCGGCTACGGAGGACCTTCCGGTCCTGGTGGATACGGACCGAACGACGGTGGTAATAGCGGAAGCTACGGCTATAGCAACAACGGTGGTGGTCAGAACGCCCCGCAAGCGAGCGGTTTGGACTCGTGGTCCAGTGCACCTGTCGGCGGCGCGCCTGTTAAGTCGACTGCGTCTGGCATGTGGAGCAGCTCTGGGTACCAGAAGAAAGACCTATCGGCGTCTGCGGATCTCCCACGCTACAACGCGTCTCGCTTGGCTCGTGACAACCGACCGACTGTGCTTGTGGGCCACTCGCTGAACTTCCCGAAGCCAGCGAGCGGGTACAATGGACCGAGCGGCGGTTACGGCGGCAACAGTGGCGGTGGTAGTGGCTACGGCGTTAGCGGAGCTGCCTATGGCGGCAACAGTGGCGGAGCCGGTGGCTATGGTGGCAATACTGGCGGCGGTGTCTACGGTGGAAACGGAGGTGGCGGCTACGGTGGGAACAGCAGCGGCTTTGGCGGCAGCGGACCGGGAGGTTTCAACAACCAATCCAGCGGCGCACCAGGCTTTATGGACAACTCGAACAGGTTCAGCAGCAACCGCCCGGGGATGGGAATGACGAACACGCAGCCTCTCCACGTGAACCAGGCACCGACAACGAAGTTGGGCAAAACAGTCGAAGGGTTGAAGAAGATCAGCAACGAAGCTCGCGAGCGATGGGACCGTCGAAACATGGACAAGTCGATGGCGTCTTCTTTGGCGGACCATGACGAACTTCGCGCGGGACAGGTGATGGATCGCGGCTACCAGTATCAGCCGAATGCGCAGCGCGGCACTGGCGGTGGCGACACTAGCAGAGACTATGAGCGCGGTCTCATCGACAACCTCTGCGCATCCGTTGGTCTGTCGCGCGCGCCGCCAGCAGATGCGCTGAAGCGATTTGTGGACTTGGCGCAGACACTCGACGTGCAAACGATCGGCGACATCCTCTTGGACAAGCTCGAAGACCCGTCGTGGCAAGTGCGTTTGAAAGGACTGCACGTTGTTGTGGCGCTCTTGGAGTCCCCGAACGGCGCTCCATACATGGACTGGTTTGACGAAAATGTCGACGTGCTAGAAGGGGTATGCTTGCTGTGTATACATATTGTCATTTTTTTTGGGTCGCTCAAATTACCGTTTTCTCTTTCTTGTACGAATTTGTGCCCCCAGCTTCGCAAAGACACCAAGCCCAGTGTGGTGTCCAAGACGCTCCAGGTGTTGCGGATCCTGGGCTTTGCGGACGAATCCGAGCCGCAGCCGCCTGTGCAAAAGCGTCCGTCTAACGCGCGGTCCGACCGCAGCTCGACGTCGTCTTCTGCAGCGTACACCTCGTCATCGCAAGCACCAGCGGCTCACCACCACCAAGCCCACGAAGAAGTGGACTTGCTTGGCTTTGGCTCGCTCAGTATCCAGCAGCAACCTCCTGCGCAAGCTGTGACGCAACCAAATATCTATGGCTCGCCGCCGTCTGCGCCAGTGCAGGCTCCGCCAGTCCCTCAGCAGGAAGTCTCGGTAAGTTTGGTCTGTCTGTGGCTGCTGTTGCCAGAGTAGTGTCCTGTTACCCTAACGTTCTTTGTTTGTGCGTTTGTAGCTCTTGGACGATTTCGACCCATTGAACAGCTCGAACGGCTCAAACTACGCGGCTCAGCAGCAATACGCTCCACAGCAGCAACAGCAGATGTTTGCTCAGCAGCAATATGCCCAGCAACAGCAGTACCAGCAGCAAATGTACCAGCAACAACAGCAGCTGCAGCAGGGACTTCCCATGCAACCTCAGGCTCAAGCTCCAATGCCAGCACCTCTGGACGAGCGGTCGCAGACTCTGAGTCACTTCGGCAAAGACCTGTTCACGATCGCCAACTCGCCGCGCAACTCGACGTCATCGGCTGAGAACAACGCTCCTGCTGGTGCTCCTGGTGGGGAGAAGTCGGCGTTTGGGTTCATGTAGAGTACGTAGCGATATTGTTTTGTAGTATCCCTTCTTGTTTTGTTAGAAGGAGGAGAGAAGGAATTGGCTGACAGGTGGAGCACTTTGGAAAGAACAAGAGGCAGTCCCGCGATGCTTGCTGCTGCTCCACACACCTGTTTGGATTTGAAGTTGAAAGGCGAAGGAGTTCTTTCGCTCTGTTTTTATCAACCGATACACCCAAACGCGAGTTGTGCTTGTCAATTTCGTTGCCTCTCTTCAAACAGCGCTTTTCATTATCAATGCAAAAAAGGTATGAAGAATAAATTGCAGCGTTCATGGGATCAACTCTGCTTGCTTCCTAAAAACACACACTCACTACCTACCTCACTCACTCGACCTTTAGCCCGCGGCCTCAGCTTTCACGCGCGATCGTTTCTTTGGAGGCAACACCGCAGCTGGAGACGGCGCGTCGTTCGATCCACCACCACCACCGCGTTTGAGCTGATGGCCGCAGGAAACAAACTTCTTCGTGTCCCAGTATTCCTGCTTGATCTTGTTCCAGGGACCGTTGAGGATCACCATGACCTTTGTGTCGCGGTGGTACTGGAGCCCCGTGATGAGCTTGGGCGTGATGAGGAAGTACTGCGGGAGCTTGCTGCCACAGGACGACTTGGTGATCCGCTGGAACACCTTGCGCTCGTTGTACACGTCCATGCCCTGGTTGATCTCGTCTACGACGCGGAACGGGCACTTAGTCAGGCTCTGCAGCGCCATTAAATACATGATCGTGCCCACCGATTTCTCCTGCAAAGTAGCAAACAAAACATAAGAGATCATATCAGTGTGAGACTCCAAAATCTTCATAAAGATGGCTCAAGAACCACAAGTTACAGAGTCACGTACGCCTCCAGATTGCTCCTCCGCAGTCATTGTCGAGAGCTTCGTGTTCTTGCGGAACTGCGCGCGGCGCTGGATGCCCCACTTGGAGATGTCTTGGTCCTCGTCGTCCAGCACGATCTCGCCCACGCAGCCAATGTCCTTGAAGAACTCCTTGAATGACGAGTCGATCTGCGTCACCACGTCCTTGAGCTTGGCGTGCCACGATCCCTACAAAAGTGAAAAACCGAATACGAAATACGAAAACGGTCAGCACCACAACCAACAACAATGAAACACTCGTGAAAATTGGTAGGCAGGATCTGTCACTAACCTTGATGGCGTTGACCTTGTCTTCTCCGTTGTTGACAAAATCCTCGAGTTCCTGCAAGTCGGCTTCTTCGCGCTCGATCTCCGCCGCGACGCGCTGGTAGATCTCGCGGACGCTGATGTCGCCTCGGAAACAGTCGAGCGACGCGCGGTTGTTCTCAATGCAGCCGCGCAGGTCTTCGAGGTCGTCCGAGAGCTTGGCGAACGCTTCTTCGTACTCGTCCCACGGTGCTTCTTCCTCGGCCTGGCGCTTCAGCTGCATCGCCTTCTTCGCGATCGACATGAGATTGTCCTTCGCGCGCTTGAACGCATCTTGCAGCTCTCTGGGAGTATCAAGTACAATAAAACCAATGGTTAGCGAGAAACGGTGGGGGAAACCTTGACTTCAAACCAGACAAAATGGATCCAAACCTGATCTTCTGTTCCGCGCGCTTGAGCTGCTTCGCCGTGAACTCGGCGCGCACCTGCTGCGCACCGACCCGCAGAGCGAGCGACGCGTCTCGGGCACTCGCGACGAGCAGCTCTTTCGTCATTTTCAGACACTCCTTGATATGCCGCGCTTGCCTGGAGAAGAGCAGACAAACCCAAGAGATTCGTCAATACTAACTCACTCAACAACCAGTCTGACTAGCAAAACATGATCTCACTTTGCAGCTTGGCCCTTGAGTTTTCGGATCATCGCCTCTTCCTTCTCCGACAGATCCTGTAAACAGTCAAAAACAATTCCAACAGCACTATCGATCAGTTGACTGCGAACAAAGTTGGCCACAAAGAGATCACAACAGCCACTTACCCTCGCAAGCTCGCTCCGCAGACTGTAGACCTTGTTCTCGGACTCTGCGATCTTCTCGTCCATGCGCATCATCTTCTTGAGCTGCGACCGGATCTCCGTGATCTGGTGGGACGACTTGTTTCGCTCTTCCGCAAACGCCCGCTCTTGCGATTTCAGCGCGTTGATCTACAGGAGTCAAATGAGAGAGACAAGGTTACACTATAGCCCATCACATAGACAGTTAAACAACGCAGCATGGTGTACCTCTTCTTGGATGCCAGAGAGCTTGGACGTGTACTCGTCCAGCACGGCCTTCATCTGGTGCTTCTCGTCTTCATTCGAAGACGACGCCGCGAGCAGGCGAGGGTTCTGGAGATCGTTTGTGCGCGTGGTGACGTTTCTCTCTCCGTACTTCGACACTGTTGCATGCATAGGAAGCGAGTTGGTTAGTATTTGCAGCGACCAGGATGATCAAACAGACCACAATACACGCACCGGAAGTCACATATTTCTTGAACGGAGTCACGAACGCCGCTTTCCGCTCTGGTGCCGCAATCGCGTTGAAAATGTTGCCGCCTCGGTTGATAATGTCCTCAGTCTGGCGTGTACCGACGAGCACCGTGTGGATGCCGCCGTGGGCTCGCAGGACCTCGTGGATAATATCGGGGGCGTTGACCAACTGTGAAACAGGCAGAGTGATGAAGTTAGAAACCCAAACACACAATAAAAATCACACAAACGCATCGAGCGGCTCTCATCGCGGACTCACCTCATCGAGGAACCCCGAGATGCCAAACTCGCGACGATACATGTCGAGCTGGTCATCCGTGAACGGGCGGCTCACGGGTTGGCACTTCCCATCTTGAACGATCAGGATCGACGCCTTGATGCGCTGTCCCGAGCCCTCGCTGTTGAGCTCTCGGATGATCGTATTGTAGTCCTCGTAGCACTCGGTCACGAGCGCAGCCATGAGCCACTTGGGGAGCGTGTCTTCCAGGTACTTCGCGTGCAGCGCTTCGTTGACTTGCATCTCCAGCACGATCGGACCCCACACTTTGCGCTTGAGCTTGTGCTGGTTGCGCTTCACCCAGTCCGCGGCGCGAATCGAGTCCGGGTCCACTTTCTGAAGCGCGAGACGGCGCTGAACGTCCTCGTCTTCGAGCTTCGAGAGTTTGTACTTGACTTTGCGGATCTCGTCTTCCGTGGCGACCAGTTCTCGCGCACGAGCTTCTCGCTTGCTGCTGATCTCAGCGTGCTATGCAAATGAAACCAATGGCGGTGAGTATTCACGTGGTTAAAGTATTAGGTCAAGCACAATGTTGTGCGTACGTACCTCCATTTCTTTCGCTCGCTGGGCTTTCTCGAGCTCCACTTTCTGCTCTTTTAACGTGGCTTCAGCAGGCATTTCTTCACGCTCTTTCTTCCACTACACCCGCAGCAACAAACATAAAGAGAACCCATATCGAATCAGATACCAAGCAAGACACCTCCGGCGTGACAATGGGGGTTCGTACTTCCGCCAGGTCAGTCTCGAGTCGCTCGAGCTTGCGCTTCGAGAGGTTGTGTTGGTTGCGCAGCTCGCTGACTTCCGAGAGCGTCTTGCTCTGCGAATTCTCCAGCGCTTCCACCTGCGCATTCGCAAGCGACACAAGGGGAAAGAGGTCAGTCGGGATCACGCAAAGCTCGCAGGTCCATTGTGGACAAATAGCAACAGCAGCAGCAACATACGCTTTGCTTCTCGCGCTTGAGCTTTTCTTCCAGCTGTCTCTTCGTCCGCTCCACCTCGGTTTTCCTGTGGGTCGCCACATACAAAACAGGTTCATCAGTCACTCGGTTCAAAATGGCTTTTGTCGCGATTTTCAAACACCAGCGAGCGAACGTACTCTGCTTTGGCTTTCTCCAGCTTGATGGTTTCTTTCTCCAGAAGGTCCTCTAAAGGTGCGATGGTCTCGTCTTTCGCTTTCTGTACCATCAGTACCATCGTACACCACAACAGAGCGCGTAGACGTTAGCAATAGGAACAAAACATAGCCTTCGATAGCGCTGCTGACTGTCACAACAGCAGATACGTACGTCCATTTCTTCGCGACAGCGCTTCTTTTCGACTTTGAGCTCTTCGACTTCGCGTTTCATTTCCTCAAACTCAAGCCAGAGGCACTTCTTCTCCATCAGATCCGTCTATAAGAGCATGAATAAACACACAGCAACATAAGACTCATTCTCAACAATACACGGCAGGATCAAAAGCAATTTGCAGTACCTCCTTGATGCGGATCTCGTGGTCGACAATGCGCTCGACTTCCTTTTCTCGCTGACGGTTCTCGCTCTTCTTGAGCTCCAGCGACGAGCGGGCGCCGTCCAGTTCCTACGATAACAACATCATCAGTCTCAGTTAGACAACGCCATCATATTTGGCGCATTACGAACACCACAACAGAAGAAGCGCAGGTAGAGAACGTACGCGCTCCTTGTCGGACATGTCACTCTGCAGCTCGATGATCTTGTCGTGCGTGATCGCCAGGTCGCCGTCCATGATCGCCGTCTCCGTGGCCTTGAGCAGCTGCACGGGGTTCATGCGCGAGAACTCGCCCACTTTGTCCTGCGGCAGGAACTGGCAGAGGTTGTCGATCTGGATCTTCGCCGCCTCCATCACGCCCGTGACCGCCTTGAGCGTCGAGTCGCGCCCGTTGAGCATCCACGAGCTCTTGTTGTCGCGGTAGATGTTGCGTCGGATCACCTTGTTGCCGTTCTTGAAATACAACTCGATCTAGAGGTGCACGACGCCATGCAACACATGCACACGTACGTTAGCGTAGACTACACGCACAGAAGCAGCAACAGCAATAGTACGAAGGCGGAAGCAATACAAACGCACCTCTGTGTATCCCGATTCTTTCTCATGGCGCACAAACTGCCCGACTTTATCAGCGCGACCAAGCAACTGCAGACACATGGCATTGCAATAAAGTGAGTACCTTCCATGCATATCAGAGGAGTTATAGCATGTATTAACGCCACACCAAAGGGCAAACATCACGCATCACGTGCAAACAGCAGAGATGATATCATCTGCTATTCATACAGTACCTTGGTGCTGCCAGCGAGCCCGACGCAGAGCGCGCAGACGATGGAGCTCTTGCCCGTGCCATTCGGTCCGAGGATGAGGTTGAGGCGCGGGCCCGGGTGGAACTCGGCGTCCGTGTACGTGAGGAAGTTGTGCAGCTTGACGCGGAAGATGGAGCCGTCCACGTACTCCTCGCAGGACGAGTCGCTCGCCACGTCGGTGCGCGCCGCCGCCATCAGCTCAACTCGATTGTTCCCGCGAAAACTGCTGCGCGCGCAAACTGGTCAAAATTGCATCGAATTGAGAACAATTACCTAATATAACGTGGGTCACATTATATAATAGATTCTGGCTTTGCAAAAGCAATTGGCTCAATGGCAAGTGTGTGAACCACCTCATTTGTGTGTATTTGGAGGTGGGACACACTATTTAAGATGAAAGCTCTTGATGATGTTCCGACGAACTTCGTCACAATTGATCAGCATCGATTGAATGGTGGCATCTTGGGCACTTCGGGCGACGCTCGCGCGGTCGCGTGCTGGCCGCATTGACGCTAGAGCTGCGTACGCGACTGCAAGTGGTACGGGAAGCAGCGGCCGCACTACAGCAGCGTCAGGCGCTGCTACAGCCACTTCAGCTGCACCGAGCGATGACGAGCTGTCGCGCACCGAGCCGAGATGGATCACGCAAAGCCCCGCAACTTCCTCGTCGATCACCGCGACCATGACGAAGCGCATCGCTGACCGACAGCACCGCATCGGCAGCGTGCCCATGCGCAGCAGCAACACGCTGCACGTGCGCGACGTGGAGCAGACGCCGTTCACGGACTTTGAGCTGGTCTTCCTCGGCACGAGCGCGGGCTCTCCGTCCGTGCGCCGCAACCCGACCGCGGTGTGTCTGCGGCTGGCGCAGCAGAACTGGATGTTCGACTGCGCGGAAGGGAGTCTGCGGCAGCTCATGAAGAGCGTCATCCGCGTGCCGCTTACCAACAAGTTCTTCATCACGCACCTGCACGGCGACCACCTGTACGGCCTCCCGGGCATCCTGTGCACGCTGGACAACCACAACGCCGACTTCATGGACTCGCGCACGCGGAAGCACGTGCCGCGACCCATCTCGGTGTACGGTCCGCTGGGGCTCTTCTCGTACCTGAACACAGTGTTCGCGACCAGCAGCACGCGCATATCGAACCTCAGCATCACGGTCCACGAGCTGGTGACGCCCGAGATGCTCAAGAATGCGTCCGCCCACGAGAAGTACATGCGCCGAGCCCCGACCCATCCGGTACGAATATGCTCATTGTTGTAGAACAATCATTCTGATGATACTATGGTTCTAATGATGGATGAGTTGGTTGTGTGGATGCTCTGTAGTCATTAAAGCGCGAGACGATCCAAGCCGAGTGGGACGGGCAGGGCCACGTCTGGAAAGTATTGGACGATGGCAAAGTGAAGGTGACGGCGTCGACATTGAAGCACACTGTTACCAGCTTTGGGTACGGTCCTATCTGTCTATCTCTTCTATCATGATTGCACTCTCATACACAAGATAGATAGAGAGTTGTCTAACAGCATGACCTGATTGATCTATTCACCAATGGTTTGTTTGCAGCTACGTGATAGAAGAGCACACGATCCCCGGACGCCTCAAGGCAGACGAGCTGCTCGCGAGAGGGCTCCCTCCTGGACCGCTCTACAAGGAGCTCAAGCGTGGCGCAAGCGTCGCGCTCCCGAACGGAGAGGTCCTCCACGCCTCCGAGGTGTGTGGCAATTGTGTGCCTGTGCGCTACTGCGTATAGTGAGGGTTCCATGCTGAACAGGGTTTGCCTTCCTTTCTTTGTTAGGTGACTGGTCCACCGGCGCGCGGTCGGAAAGTGACGATTCTGGGGGACACAGCCGACACGTCTCGGATCTTTGACATTGGCCGGAACTGCGACGTACGTGGGCTTGTTTTCTGTGCAAACTTCAGGCGGCAATGGGTTTCTACTAATCTCGTAATGCGATGGCTTCTTGTACTTGGCGATAGGTGCTCGTCCACGAAGCCACGCTGAGCCACGAGATGGTCGCACAGGCTGTGCACCGCGGCCACTCGACCGCGCGCATGGCGGGCTTTGCCGCGAAGAAGATGAACGCGGCGCTGCTGGCGCTGACACACTTCAGCCACCGGTTCCGCCACTGGAGCCAGATCCGCGACTCGCGCACGACGCTCCACCTGGCGCTCGAGGCGCAGAGCACGTTCGGCCGGCGCGCGGTGGTGCCCGCGTCCGATTTCCTTCGCATTCCGATCCCACGCCCGCCCCATGAATGAATAATTCCACACGATAGAGAGACAATAGACGTACCGGTAAACCTGAATATATATCTCCCCACAAAGAAACAATGAGTGGAGAATGGACGACACCATGGCATCTAGCATCATTGTACAATAGCCTGTCTTGTCTTGTATTGTATTGTCTTGTGCTGTCTGTCTGCATGCCTGTCTGTCTCGTATGACTATCGAAGAGTTGAGGAGTTGCGGGCGTATCCTTCCTTCTTCAGCACTGGACGCGATTGAGGTTCATGATCGCGGCGTCCAGCACGTCGAGCTGGCACTGGAAGTAGCGCTGGAAGAGCGCGCCGTGCTTGGCGGCCTCGGGGTCCATCTGCGTGTGCTTGAGAATCTGCGCCTTTGCGCGCTGGCAGCGCGCGCGGTGCTGGTTGAGCGACGCCTGGTTCTCGTCGTCGTCCCAGTGGTAGAGCGTCTTGGTGCCCACGACGTCCGAGTTGCGCAGCGCGGCGCTCAGGTTCGCCTTCTTCATGCTCGCGACCTGAACGGCGCGCGTCATCGCGGGCGACACGATGCCGCCGCTGAGGTCGATGCGGTAGTAGATGAGGTTGCCCTGGTCCTTGATGGGCACGAAGTCGGCCTCCTTCGCGATGAGCATGCGCTTAATCTTGACGAGCGGGTCGCTGTCCACGAGCTGGAGCTCCAGCTGCACGTTGTCGTACTCGTTGCCGTCCTGTACGAAGCCCGAGTAGAGCAGCAGGTGCTCGTTCGAGCGCTTGCCGTAGAACATCTTGACCTGCTCCTTGGCGTCAAAGTCGCGGATCGCGTGGCACGTGATCACACGCTCCTGCGGGTCCGAGAACGTCGAGATCGCGTCGCTGTGCTCGTGGTTGCACAGGTCCCAGCCGGGGATGAGCGCCATGGCGGTCTCGGCCTCGCTCACCACCACCTCGTTCTGCCGCGTGAGCACCACGCCGAGCGCCCAAAAGTAGTTCCCCACCGTGAACTTGTCAATCGGAATCGGACTCTGCGTCTTCATGCGCGCTAGTAGCGCGTGGAAGTAGCAGTACTGCTTGATCGAGTTGTACAGCAGCTTCACGGCCGGCTCGAACAGCGACGTGCCCTCGAGGTACTTGAAGTCCGCCACGTTGTAGAACAGCGGCACGTTGAACTGCGTCGGCAGGATCGCGATGTACGGCTGAAAGAACGACTTGTCGCCGTGGCACGCCTCGCCCAGCAGCCGCAGCGCGAGCATGCAGCTCGGGAAGTGCTTGAGCAGCGGGTCGTCCGCGACCTGCTGCCACGCCGCGCGCTTCGACAGCGACACGGACGGCCCGACGTCCAGGTGCGAGCCCAGGATCATTGAGTACGGGATCGAGAGGAACGGCGTGTCCTTCGCGATGGCGCTCTTCGCGATCAGCCCATTGCCTTCTTCGTCGCCCACGTGCGCGACCTCGACCGCGAGCTCCTGGTCGAGCTGCTTGCCCTTGTTGATGTGGGTCTTGAACCAGCTCTCAAACGCAGCGAGCTGATCGCCCGCGGGCTCCTGCTTGTGCAGCGAGTACTTGCGGTCCTCGAGGATGCGCAGGCGCTCGATCTCGTTCACGGCCACCTTGACGCTCGCGAGCACGTTCTGCTGCCAGCAGCTCGGCGCGGCTGTCAGCTCCAGCAACAGGCGCGTCATGATGCTGCTGTCGTCGTTGTTTTTCCTAATGTTGTTTTGTGTGTGAGTGGAGGATTATTGGGCTGATTGGATTGACTGAAAGCAGTTTGCTAAATGGGCGATGCCAAGGAATCCATTTTAGTGACGCGCCACGGTCAGGCAAAATTTATTGTTACACACAGGATTTGGAAAGTCACTAAAACGAGGATTGCCTTGTTTTGACAAGCCAAAGCTCATTAAATGGTTGCAGCCAAAAAGCGATAAGCATATCGCTCATTGAAAGAATGGAGAAGCTCTTTGTCGTTGGTGTTGTTTCTTTTTTCTCGTTGGTTTTAAAGACAGATACACACGTACAAAGAGAGAGCAAAGAGCGCGTCGCGCGTACCATCTCAGCCTCCACGGTCTTTGGCTTTTTCCCCGCTTCTCGTCAAATTAAAGCTCCGACAGGAGCGCCGTCACGTCTTCGACAGTGAGATCCCGGTCATTCTTCTTCAGAATCGACCGGACCGCCTCGGACGAGCCCGTGGTCGACATCGAGATCGATCGGTCGATGAAGCTCGGCAGACGGTCTTGGTTCGCGTCCACCCAGCGCAGATACGTCAGCGACTGCTCGGGAGTCAGGATCGAGTGGATCATCTCCGTGTGGCGCTGCACTGCCTCCGACCGTTGCTCCAGGCTGTTCTTCAGCTTGCTTAAATATGTCTACGGAAAGAGGAAGCAAAACCACCATGCTCAGTATACAGGAGAGGTAGTTATGGTAAGGAAATCTACTGCACACATACCACTGCGAGTGCAATCCGTCGTCTCTCCGACTTGCTCGTCTTGGAGTCTCCAGACCTGAAAAAAAAGCGAGAGAGAGTTTGTCAGGTTTATCCTTTCATCTCGCATCATACGAGCAGTCCAGTAGATCAAATAGACACCATAACGTACTTGTACAAGGACTTGAGCTTCTCGTCTTGCTCATACGTCAGCGCCAGATCGCCGATCAAAGTTGGCCACAGCGTGTCTTTCTTCACCACAACAGGCGGCTTCTTCTTGTCCGGGTTCTCGCCGCCTGCTTTCGCTGCGAGTCCGCTGGCTTCATCGAAAAAGTTCTCGTCCTGGATGCTGAGCCACAGCAGGAAGCGCGAGTACGGCGGCAGCAGCAAATTGTCGAGCTGTCGGAAGTTGTAGTCCTTCACAGCCATGCGTTCCTGAAAGGGTAACCAATATTACGATGTGTGAGAGCATACACTGTCTAGCCAATAATGCAATCGGATTGCGTGCACTGCTACGTACCACACTGTTTGGTCCAAAGCGCTCCTGAATCAACATGATGCCCTGTCGGATCTTCTCCGAGACAGCCTATAGAACAAGTTGAATTAGTAATTGCCACTCACACATGGAATCATAATAAATGCAGATAGTTCGTACCTCTGGTGGGTTGTTCTTCAGGTCCTCGGACAGCGTCGCGAGAATCTCCGAGCGCACATTGTTGAGCGACTCGTCGGCGCGTTCGAGATGGCTCGCACGGGTCGCATCGATGCTTTCGGTGAGTTGAGAGACCTATTGGTAGCGTGGTGTACCACAGTTAATAACACACTCTCGGTTTCTCTGTGTCTCCCATGAAAGAAAGCCATGGTTAGTATCCACCAACCTTCTCTTCCAAAAGCTCCAAGTACTGTTTCTTTCGGCGGCGACTCTGGCGCGCGGATTCGCGATTTCTCGCGAGTCTATCCAGGCACAAAATCGGTCGATTAGAACAATCCACTCACACGCTATCGCATCCCATTACAAACATTAATACATCAACCCAACTCACCTGCGCTGGCGCTTCTCGTCCGAGTCCAGTCCGGCTCCAGACATGGCTTCTTCGTCCGCCGACGACGAGCGCATCATCGCATTCTCCGCAGCGTGGTACGCATTCTGCATCTGCTGCAGCGTCGAGAGCGGTCCGAGCGTTGCCATGCCGCCTGCAGAGGCACCCGTGGCGCTCCCACCTGTCTGCGCACCTGACGAACCACCGCCGAACGATCGATCGAACGCGTACTGATCACCACTGCCCGCATTACCACCGGTCGAAGATGATGGAGCGACCCCGCCGCCTCCCAGCGACGGGTACAGTGGCGCCGTGCCGGCCGCGTTGAGCGCGTCGGCCTTGGGCTGCTGCGGCGGAAGCTCCTCGGCCGCGACGTCCGCCGAGAGGAAGTAGCTGAGCAAGTCGTCGTCTTCCGGCGTGAGCTCCATCACGTTGGTCCTGCTGCGCCGCTCTCTCTGTCCTTTGAGTTGCGCTGCTGCTGCTTGCGTAGTGTTAGCGTTGCTTGCCTGAAAAAGGGAGAACAAGAAATGCTTGCCCAACAATGCTGGCGACGCGCGCGTGGTCATCCTCGATTTTGCGGTACACTGTACCCGTCCAGTGTTGGACCAGGGTGATGTCACCTCTCGTTTGGAAGGTAACCCGAATGTTACTCGAATGTAACGCAACTCATGTTTGGTACGCATGCTTTTTTCTTCATGCTGTTCGCTGTTCGCTGCGAAGTGATGCAAAACTGCCCTGATACATGCAACACGCAGCCATGGCGATAATATATTTACGCAACGACAACAAAAAAGAATATGGCACGTGTACCTTGAATAAATCGCGCAACGAGCTGGATGGTGAGGTTTCAATCCCCATACACGCGCTCGACTCCACGATCGAACAAACCCCCTGCTGTCGCTTCACAATGCCGAGCAAGTTACTGGGTTGAAGTTGGGGTTTCCTCTCTCTCTCTCTCTCTCGTTCGCTGCCGCGCTGGACTCATTTCGTCTCGCTTGCTCTTCGTCTTCTCCCTCTGGCTCGTTCGCTATTAAAACATGACGTGACCCTGCATATCCGGTCCTTTTGCGACAGATGTGCAGTGGTTCTCCCACAGTACTCCCAGCCGCCGCCTCCCAGTCCCTCGGGCACAGGCGGCGCAATGTCGCCAAAGTGCGCCGACGACTTGGACTCGTCCTCGGAGCTCCACTGCTGGCGCTCTTTCGTGTCGCACGCGGTCCAGCCCTTGCCGATCGCCCACGACTCGTTCTCCCACATCGCGAGCGTC
>JAASFI010000579.1:0-22859 GCA_023333705.1 Globisporangium viniferum | reverse complement strand
TAACAGCATTTTAATTCAGTTGCAATTTTTCCTTCAAGTCCTCAAGTCGTCCTTCCTCCCTCCAAGTCGGGAGATCGCTTCCTCTGGCACAAGCGTGTGTGCCGTGTTTTGGGGACTGTCGTGGTACAGCGCCCCGTTACAGTTTCCAGCTATTCAGTCTGACAGATGGCGTAGTTACGTTCTTACAATTGTATCCCATAAGGGATTAAATTATTTACAGCTGTACAATAAATCAAATATTTATATTTTTCGTCATATATCAAAAATAAATACTGGATTTTCCCAATTACAAGTCCTACATCAAATAGAACCCCTCTCCCACCAGTCAACGGCACCAACCCAAATAGAAGACCCAATTACTGCCCGCTTTCCCCTCCATTGTTTGCAGCCACGTGGCACTTGGATTTCGTTGTGACCGAATGTCGTTGTCTATTCATTTTGCTTTTGGGACAGTATGGCGCAAATACGCTTCGCAATCGACATTGGAATAAAGCAGGAGGCAATCGAGTGGATTAAGCGACACGGATAAGGTATTCCATCGCGTGCGGCGGCACATTTTCGCAAACGTGGGTGGGAGGTTGACGCAGCAACCTTTCGGGCGTGGTGGAGAAAGCTCGGCGAGATCATGGCCGCAGCGCCAAGCCAAAAGCGACTGAAGGGAGGCGGACCGAAGCCCGTCCTCAGAGAGCTCGAAGACGCGCTCCTCGATTCGATTGTGGACCGGCGCCTCCGTCGAGAGAAGGTGGCACGCGAGTGGATAGCCTTTGCTGCTCGCGACTTGTATGGGAGCCTCGACAACGACCAAGGTGACGAGTTTGTGGCATCCCACCACT
Source organism: Globisporangium viniferum (assembly GCA_023333705.1). NCBI lineage: Eukaryota > Oomycota > Peronosporomycetes > Pythiales > Pythiaceae > Globisporangium > Globisporangium viniferum. The sequence goes on along the minus strand of JAASFI010000579.1, from coordinate 22,026 downwards.
GGGTGTTGAGCTTTATGTGGTGAAACGATCTCTCTCTGCGCCGGCGAACGGATTTGACGATCCTGACCGACGACCAGCTCGTTGATCGAGCTGTCAGATACATGCGGTTTTTGACAAACCAGCTGCCAGCGTTTGATCCTGCATCGACAGTGCTCATGGACAAGACTGCGATTTATTTTGAAGACAGTCGCGACACTACTGTGGACACAACTGGTGCAAGACACGTTGTTATCCGGTCAACAGGATTTGCATCCATGCGCGTTACGGCAGTGCTCGCAGTTACGGCGTCGGGACGCAAATTGACGCCGATGGTCATTTGGAAGGAGAAGAACTCGAAGAAGGACATCACCACAGTATTACCGGTCGGCGTCGCGTTTCAGCCACGTGCGTGGGTGAATACTGACCTGCTCGTTCGCTGGGTGGACCGTGCCTTCTCTCCTGTTGTCGCTGTTCCCGGCAAAGCGCTTGTGTGGGACAGCATGCGGGCTCACATTTCCAAGCAAGTGAAGCAGAAGTGCGCCAAGCGCGGGGTCGCAATGTGTGTTATCCCTGGCGGCCTAACTCCATACGTCCAAGCCGGAGATATTGGGATCTTCAAGGTGTTCAAGGATCATCTGAGCATGTGCATCAACGCGTGGAAAAACTCCGATTCCGTTACCTATACTCGCGGTGGAACCCCCAAGCCTCCTTCGCTGGATACTGTATGTGGTTGGGTCCGCCAAGCCTGGCGTGATACACCAACAAGTGTTGTTCAGAACTCGGTTGCTGCCGCAAGTTTTGACTCAGATCCTGCTGAGTGGTTTATTCACAAGCATGACGTCCACGATCGGCGCTTTCGGCAGAAATGGCGTGCGTCAGACGAAGAAACGAAGTGTGATGATAGCATCTTTAACTTAGGTGATCTTGATGTTGCTCTTGATGAAGCGACTATAATCGATGAAGAGTAGGGCGAGTTACAATAGAAAACCGTATTGCGATTTTTGCTTTTTGGGGGTGTACTAATAAATAGAAGACCGGTTTCTATTCGGGAAAATCCGTTAATTGTGTACAAAATATTTCAGTATGTTTTCCGTACACTTATTTATTCGGAGGGCCTGATTCTGCAGGTGCGCTTCAAACCGAATGAGCTCAGGCCCGCCCCGCTTGAGCGACTTTGTTCGCTCCGAACCAGCAAACGCGCGGACGCTGTCTTCTCCCAGTTGCCAGCGGCGGAGGTGACCACTCGACTCAGGAGGTTGGTATCCCTGAGAGGTATGGCGCTTGTGCTTTGCAACCAGAACGACAGTGAAGAGCTCTTGAAAGTAGGAACGTCATCACATGACGCAGAAGCTTTTCACTTGGCGCTCGTGAGACCGCTGTGCAAATGCATCGCTTGTTTCTCGATTCGCACTTTCAAGAGATAATCACCTCCGCCTCCACCTCGGCAACCAGTCCTCGTTTGCCTGGAACCCCATGAAGAATAGCCGCCAACTAGCGCTCTCGACAGCTGCGTCTGTAATCGGCGGTGCTGCGCTCGCTTCTTTTCTGCTGCGCGCGTACATGAAGCCAATCCTGACGCTCCGAGCCGCGAACCTCATCAAAAGCATGCTCGTGGACGCCAACATCGTCTTCGGCCGCGACATTGCCGTGCACGACGACTCGATCTTCCTCGACTGGGCGTCGCGCGGCATGCCCGGCATTGGCGAGTCGTACATGGCAAGCAAGTCGGACGCGATTATCCCGCTGGACGTCGTGCTCACACGCTTGCTCACACTACCATCGGACAAGAAACGCAAGCTGTTCAAGTCATGGAACGCGAAGTTCGTGCACATCGCGACGCGCATGTTCAACTTCCAGTCCCAGTCTCGCGCAGGTATGGTCGGCGCGTACCACTACGACCTGGGCAACGACTTTTTCAAGCTCTGGTTGGACCAGCACCACATGCAGTACTCATGCGGCTACTTCAAAGGTATCATCAACCACTTCGATCTCGAAGCCGCGCAGGATAACAAGCTGCGCATGATCGCCGAGAAGCTCAAGCTGGAGCCGGGCATGAAGGTCCTGGACATTGACTGCGGCTGGGGCGGACTCGCGTGCTACTTGGCGAAGAACCACGGCGTCCACGTCACGGGTATCACCATCTCCATGGAGCAGCTCAAGGGTGCGCAAGAGGGAGCAGCGCTGGAGGGCGTCTCGTACCTCACGAGCTTCGAGTACCGCGACTATCGAGAGATGAAGCCCCATGAGGTCTTCGACCGCGTCGTATCCATCGCCATGATCGAGGCCGTGGGCTACAAGAATCTTACCGAGTACATCTCGGTCATCGCGCGCTGCTTGAAGAACGAGGGCGGCATCGCGATCGTGCACAGCACTGCGGCGAACCGGTCGCTCAAGGTGCCGATCGAGCTCTGGATCCTGCGCTACATCTTCCCCAACGGCTTCATCCCGTCGATCGCGCAGACGCTTGAGTTCGCCGAGCGGAAGCTCGCGGTCGAGGACGTGCACAACTTTGGTCCGGACTACGAGAAGACGCTGCTCTGCTGGCACGCGCGCTTCCAGCAGCACGTGAAGAGAGGCGGGATCCAGCGGCCACGGGAGTTCGTGCGCATGTGGGAATTTTACCTGCTCTACTGCGCGGCGGGCTTCCGGACGCGCGTGACGCAGCTCTCCCAGGTGGTCTTCACCAAGAAGCGCGCCGAGAGGTACGACACCGTGAGATAAAACATAAAACACCACACAAACTCTTCAAGCAATGCCAAATGGAAGCAACCAAGCAACCAACTCTGCGAGACAACAAGAACGGCGTTATTAGCCCCAACCATAAGCCTTTTGAAAATGAATAATACCTGCTGCTGCTGCTGCTGCCACCGCGATCGATAACCTCCCAATCTTCTTCTTCTTTATGCTACGGTCTCGTTCATCTCGCGCTCGTAACGCAGCTTGTCCTGCTTGGCGGCGTCAATCCACGGCTCGCGCTCGTCCTCGCTCATGTCCTTCCACATCTGCGAGAGCTTGGCCATCACGTCGATCAGCTGCACGCCCGGGTCCATGCCCGCGCGCACCTGCTTGCGCTTCTCGATGCTGAAGAGCACGTACGCGCTGCGGGGCTTCTTCACGTCCTTCAGCTTGGTCGTACCCGATGCACCCGCACCCGCCTTTTCTTTCCCATTTTGCTTCGTCACCTCTTTCTTCACGGCTGCTTTCCCATTGCTCGAGCCTTTCTTCTGCTTCATCGCGGTTGGTGACCACGGCGATTTCGGAAGGCGCGCTTCGTTCGACGCTCGTGGCGAACTGTTGTCCTCGTCCTTCACTCTGACGCTCGATGACTGCGACACATCCGCCGCGCCTTCCTGCTTGAGCTTCTTCTTCTTCTCGCTCGGCGGAGACGACGCGGCAGAATTCGGGTCCTCTTCTTTCAGCTGCCACGCCAGCATGCCCTTGGAGGTGTTCGGGATCGGCTCCGCGATTTGGCGGATCTTCTTCAGCACGTACGACGCCTCGAGTTCCTCGCCCTTCGTCTCTCGGATCATGGCAGCAAACTCGAGAGCCACTTTCGCCATGTCCATGCTCGTCGCTCGCACCACGAAATCAGCTAGCTCGTCCGCGTATCGGTCCACGATTTCATCTCTTTCATCGCGCTCTTTTCGCTTCTTTGAGCGCTTGGCTTCGCGCTTCGCCTGCATCCGCTTCGCTTCCTTCATGATCAGCTCGTCGACACGCAACTGGTTCTGCTTGAGCTCTTCGCGGGCGGCCGCGAGACGCGCATCCAGACTCTCGCGCTGCTTCGCCAACTGCTGACGCATCTCGTGCTCCTTCTTCTCCTTGATCTCCAGATCGGCATTATCCTTCTCGCAAATGCGCATCAGTGAGTCGCAGCGTCGCCCAAGCTCGGCGGCAGTTCGTGAGCGCAGATAGTAGTCAAACGCAAACATCTCGAGACTGCAGATCTCCTCCTTGATCTTCTCCCATGATCCATAGCCAAACTTGTTGACAAGACACAGCAGGACACGGTCCTCCTCTTCAGTGAACACTTTCCCTCCTTTACCTTGGTAGTTAATCGGCATATCTTCCCACGGGTTCGAGTACCGATTCACTTTGCGCGAGGTTTCTTCGGTCAAGCGCTCGATCTCAAGCAACTTCGACTCTCCCTTTTCGATGGATTTGAGGATCTTGGGCCAGTCACCAAGCTCGTCCTGACCGCGAACGAGGAAGACCTTCGCGTACTGGTCGACTTCCTCAAACGGCTTTCCCATTTCACGCGCCACAGCTTCGACATTTGCACGCCCGTATCGAGCCAGCAGCTTGATGAACAAGAAAAACTGGGGCTTGTTCCAGTCGCCAAAACCTTCACGCAGCAATCTCTCTTTCTCGTTCAGATCTTCAGCGCTCAAGTACTGGGCATGCGGTGGGAGTGGTGGCTTTTCCATCTCCAGTTTCGCTTGCTCGTAGTTGGCGCATTCAATCTCGTGAAGCTCCAACAAACGCTTGCGGTTGTAAAACTGCCACTCGTCCATGCGAGGCAAACGCAGAGCCTTGGGCAACTGCTTCAACTTGTTGTTGTTGCTGCGCTTTCCCTCGGTCGGCACTTGGCTCTGTCGAATCACCGTGCGACGCTCGCGCTTTCCCATTCCCTCGGCAAAATTTTTCGCAAATTCAGCTTCAGCGAGCCGCTTCAGTTCTTCCTGGCGCTCTTTCTCATTCGAGTAATCGATACCGTCGTGGTTCTGACAGCCGCCGCCATCCAGCTTGAAGTCGAGCAAGTCACCCTTGTCGTGAGCTTGCATCTTTTTCTTCATCTCCTCCGTTCGCTGCTCACCCTTGGCGAGAATCGCATCAATGTCCTCGTCGGTGATATTGGAATCAGTTGCGCGGAACACTTGGTCGGCGCCAAAGCGGATCATCTCGAGCATGTCGTTCTTGCTCAGCTTTGCTTGCTTTTCTTGCAGACGACCTTGCTGGACAACCATTGCATCCAGCTTCAGCTTTTGCTGCGCGCGCTCGATGATTTTCTCTTCAACGGAATCCGCAGTCACCAAACGGTACACATTCACCTCCTTCTTCTGACCGATACGATGCGCGCGATCCTGCGCCTGAAGATCTGCTTGAGGGTTCCAATCCGAGTCGTACAGGATAACCACGTCGGCAGTGTACAGGTTGATACCGAGACCACCAGCACGCGTCGACAGCAAGAAGAGGAACTTGGACGAGTTCGGACGGTTGTACTCCTCGATCGAGCTCTCGCGATCTTCGTACGAGGTCTGCCCGTCAATGCGGCAGTACTCATACTGGCGCATTCGGCAAAAGTCTTCCATCACATCCAATATCCGCGTCATCTGCGTGAAGATCAGGACTCGAGAGCCGCGCTGCTTCAGTTTCTTCAGAAGCTTGTCCATCAGCACCATCTTGCCACAGTTGTCGATGACGTGCTCACCTAGTGGGTCCAGGTTTCGATCTTCTTGTCCTTCGAACAAGTACGGGTGACCACAGCACTTGCGTAGTTGCATGACGATGTTCTGAAGCGCGCTTCTTGATACACCCTGAGCTCCTCCCATGACGGTGTTCATGTCGCGCAGCAGTAGTGACTTGTAAAGAGCTTTCTGCATGTTCGACATGCCGACAAACAAGAGCGTCTCTTTCTTTGGGGGCAGGCTCTTCTCGACGTCGGCTTTCAAGCGACGAAGCATGAAAGGGCGAAGAATCTTGTGCAGCTGACCAATCATTTGCTTCTTCGCTTCGTCATCGTCGACGTCTAAATTGAACCACTCGTCGAACTCGCTCGCGGACGCAAACACGTCCGGAAGCAAGAAGTTAAGCAACGCCCACAGCTCATGCAGGTTGTTCTGGAGTGGCGTTCCTGTGAGCAGCAAGCGGTGTTCGGTATCCAACATTCGAACCTGCATATAATCACAAAATGGTTAACCTTGTGCACAAAGAGAAACAGAGGAGGGTTTCCAACAAACAACACACAACGTACCACAGTCGAGAATTGCGAGGACTCGTTCTTGATGCGATGGGCTTCGTCGATGATGAGATAGCGCCACGCGAACTTACAGAGTGCGCTCTTCTCTTTCAAGCACATTTCGAATGTCGTCACGCACACGTCGAACTTGCGTTTCGCGTCGGTCAGTCCCGGGCAGAGCACTTCGTCAATCACGCGCTGGCGCTCTTGCTTGTCACCGTGGAACTTGACTGCGCGCAGCGATGGGCACCAGCGGTTGAACTCGTTGAGCCAGTTACTCAGTGTGGACTTGGGCACCAGCACGATGTGCGGTCCCGACATGTTCTCAAACTCTAAAAAGTATCCGAGCACAGAGATCGTCTGCAGGGTCTTTCCGAGACCCATTTCATCGGCGAGAATGCCGTTGATACCTTGGTGCGCAAGGTTGATCATCCAGCTCAAGCCCTCGAGCTGGTACTGACGCATGGTACCAAACTTGATCACCGACGGTTGCTTTGTCAGTCGGACCACGTCGTGCTTGTCCGTGAGCAGACTCTCGTCCTCTTCTTCCTCGCTGATGCGCTTCTTCTTCTTTCCGGAAGCCAAGGTTTCACTCGCATCCTTCTTGTCCTTCTTCCCCACTTTTCCGCTGAAATGCGCAAAGATGTCGCTCTGCGAGAGCAAATACTTGAGACGCGCCGACGCGATCTCGGATTTTTTCTTCGCGAGGTCATCTTTCTGGCGCTGCTCTTCCGCCTTCAGCTCATTACGTTCCTGAAATATAAAGATACAAGGATAAAGTGAGCCCAATCAATACTCCAAGAGACAACTAGGAGCAAATAGCAAATACGCTAGACGTACGTCAACTTCTTGTTGGCGAATCTCGTCTCGGAGCTTCTTCGCTTCGAGTTGTTTCTCAGTCAACTCGCGTGGCACGCGCTTCGGCTTTGGCTCATCTGGGATCTGGTTCTGTATGGCAATAAACAAATACAACACTGCTTTAGTACCCCTCACTCGATAGAAAGTCCGACACAGCCACTGGCAAAATACAAGGTGTCTAAATAATATACGTACTTTCTTGCGTTCGCGCTTGCCGTCCACGTCTCCATACAGCTCTTCTCGCTTGCGCTTGCGCTCGTCTTCGACCTCCTGGTCGCGCACGCGGCACTCCTCGTCGTAGCGCTTGCGGTCCTCGGCCGCCATTTCCACAAACTCTTCGCGCTCGACCGCCGAGAGCTGGTGCCAGCGCGCGCTCACCTCCTTCATGATCGCGCCGAGCTCAAACGGCTCGTTCGTCTCGGCCGCGCGCATTGTCAGCTCGTTCTTGACCTCCGCCATCATCTTCTTCTGGAAGAACGTGAACGCGCTCTTCGCCTTCACGGGCTGGTTCGCCTGGCTCGACGTGTTTTGGAACTGCGCCTCGACCGCGACCCAGTCGCTGCGGTTCTCCTTCACGTACCCTTCGCGCTTCGCCATCTTTCAGCAGCACACCTTGTTGTGTAAGTTTTTCTCCTTCTTCCTTTTTCCTTACGCTCTTTCTTCTGGTCACCGCCTTCAACACGTGCCACTCCACTAGCTCTCGTCTTCAAGGGCCAAGAAGCGACACACGGATACCACGCACAGCAGGGGGCCGAGGGGGAGAATCTGGCCGCGTGTGCGATCAGAGATAAGACAGGAAGCAGGCGATAGACACCCACGCACGCGCGCCTTCAGTTCGGGTTTCAACGAGTGCTTTTCTCGCTCTCTCTCGCTCTCGGTCGCTCGCTTTCAGCTGCTGCGTGGGCGAGAGAGGTTGGCGGGCTTTTCGGGTTGCCTTCAGACAATTTTCTATGATCGATCGCACTGCAAACGACACAATAATGTGGAGTTCGTACGACCTTCGTGCAACAACTGTGTTGAATCTCATGAAACTGCCGCCAAAATACCCGTATCGAGGTCTTATGTAAATCGGATGGGCTTAAGCCAAAACCAATGGACCGAAACGTCAAAAAAGCAGAATAGGGTGACCAAGCACAGCATGAGCGGCTTCGAACGCATCCTCGCGCGCGTGGCGGCGACGCGCTGCGCGACTATTGTACTGCGCGTCCGCCATCGACGACGAGCTCAAGGAGAAGATGCAAGTCTGTCTCATGAGCGTCGAGAAGGCGCTCGAGGTGCAGGACGCCATCCTCAAGCTCAACGTGCCGCTGACGGACAACGCGGCGACGTTCGCAGCCATCCAGAGCAGCTACCACAAGGTTAGCGACGACCTGGACAAGCTCATCAAGGAGCAGAAGAAGGTGCGTTTTGTGTGTCTATGCCGGAAAATCATGACTATAGGTTACGAATTGTACGGTGTACGAGTGAGAGAAAGAGAGGGAAGGTTGCCGTGACTAGCTTTCTTGCTCAATGTGGGAAGCTCTTATAGAACGAACGCGACGGAAGCAGCAGCATCAGCTTCGCTGCAGTTTGATTTTGTGCATGAGGGGAGGAACCTGGTTGGTGTCGACGGATGCTCGACTGTACGCTTCTGTACTGACTTTTTGGCTGCAACGAGTTTTTTTCACAAGAAAGCCAGTTGAGAGGAAGAAATCAGTGAAGTGCACTTGGCGTCAGTCAAGTGGGGCCGCATCCATGGCAACTCCTAATACTAACGACACATGCTCAGCAGACTAAGGCATGCACTCACTCGTTACTCGATGCGTGTGCGTACGCATGTATGTATGGGCGTCGTCAATTTGAAGCAGCAGCAACGTTTTGTTCCTTTGGGCCAGGCTTGCCAGAAATTGCAGTGGAATTGGACGAGCGAGCGTGTCAACAAGGTCTCTTCTCTTGACATCGCGGATCAAGCCTTCAAATACCCTTTTATAGTATTAATTACATTTCTAAAGCATGAATTAGCAATTATAAATATTAATATGCCTATCTATAAAACGCAAACACCAGTTAATCGCGTCAATACCCATATTTAGAGGTGGTCATGCGCGCTCGCCCACCATCTGGACGTTCCCGCAGGTTGACGCGCGCAGAGACTGCGCTCCGTCACGCGCAGAGCCGGCCGCAAAGGCCAATGCGGCGGCGGACCATCCCATCGCTCGCTCGCTTCGCTTCGCAGTCAGTCAGGTGGCCAAGTCAACTCGATCGCCTCCGTGACCGCATTTCTCGTACTGCGCGCTCTCCTCAACAGCGATGTGGTGGTGGTGGACCGCGAGTGCACGATGGCGCGCGCTCGTCGCAGCCGCGCTTGCCGTGTATGTAACAGCGACAGCACAAGAGGATTTTTTTGCGGATGTGGCGATCGCGCGCTTCGACGGCGGCAGGTTCGGCAGAGAGCCCTGCGCGGGCGTGCTGCTCGCGCCGACCGTCGTGCTCACGACCGCGCACTGTGCGCTCAGCCCACAGCTCGCGTCTATCGACGTGTCATCTACAACATCAGATCCCAAGAAGAAGACGGTGATAAAAATGAGAAAGCAGAGCGTCGTGCTGCACCCGCAGTACGGCGCGACGCATGCATTTGCAAACAACGTGGCGCTGATTTTTCTGGACGACAGCGACGCATGGTCGCCACCAGCAAGTAGCTTTACAAATATCCAACAGACGACAACCGCAGCAGCAGCTCCTGCATCCAGTTTCCAGGAGATCCAGGTGCGAGAAGGAAACGCCGTCCAGTGGACTGGGCGACCCGACTTTTCTCGAACTTCCTGTGCCAGCTCTCCAGAATTCAGCGGCGACGAGACTGTCTGGTGCTCTCATGATGGCGCAACTGAGAAGGAGAGTGGGGGCAGATTGCCTTCGTTCTCGTCATCATCGTCATCATCATCGAGTGATGCTGTCGGCTGTGTGAGCTCCGTGGAGACAGCGCTCGGCAGCCCCACTGTCGCCCGCACCACAGACCAAGACAACAGCGGCCGGCTTGTTGTCGTTGGGCTACGTTTGACGACTGACCCATGCGCGGAGACCCAGGCGTTCGTGTACATTCCGAGCGTCCTCGGCTTCCTTCTGCCGCATCTGCCACTGGCATCAGCATCGTCATCGCCACGAGCGAGCTCTCTGGAATCCGATCACAGCCTCCTCGACTTTGGATTCGATGACTCAGTCGCAGCGATCGCAGCAGTCGGCAAAGTGTCGCCTGGAGAAGAACAGCTTGTATCTTCTGCAGCTGCTGCTGATCATCCATCGCGGTTATCGCCGTCATCGTCGTCAAGCTCTTCAGGTAGATCTTCTTCTTCGTCGTCGTCATCATCATCAGAGGACGAAGTCGTCTTTCTACGAGGCTCTCTAGGCTCTGGGCTGGAAGATGGCTTCGATGATGATCCTGCTAGAACTGATTCAAGCGAGACCGAGGTGATACCAAATTTCGTCGGAGGCTGGGCGACGCAGCTGCCGTCATTGGGAGCGTACAGCTCATTTGCCGCGCTCATCGTGCAGAACAACACGGAAGAATACGGCGAGCTCCAGGGCTGCGTGGGCGTCCTCATCGCGCCAAAGTACATGATCGCAGACGGCCGGTGCTTGGGGTTTCTATTGGATCCTCAAGTGGTTGTCTCTGCTAGCAACAGCAGCGCAGCCAATACCAGTCGACTGTACAGCGTGGCGAGCGTAGAGTACCACCAAGACTACAGCACGATCCTCGCGATCCTCGAGCTCAAGGACGCGATCACAGAGATGACACCACTTGCGATCTCCAGGAGCCTGCCGAAGGAGTTCCAAGCCACCGACGAGTCCTGGGAACTTGTGGCCATGGACAACTTGTTTGCTTCCCAGCGTGCAGACCAGGAGATTATCGCGACCAAGAGCATCGTGCGCCTACCAGCGACAAGTTGCAATGTCTACAATGCTGAAGAGGTCCCTTTCGGATGGTGCCTGACAATGGGCTCGGAGCATGACCGCCAAGACATCAGCGGCTTTTCGCAGGGGTTTCTGCTTCACGACAGCAAGTTGGTCGCGCTTCCGCAGTGCTACGCACCGATTTGTATGGGCGGGCTCTTCCACGAGGCTGCGTTCATCGCTGCGAAAGAAGACTGGATCCGGAACCAGACCCAGGACACGGCGCTCTGGGATCAGAAGTCGCTCGACACCGCCAACATCAGCCATGAGATCGTTCTAGCGGAAGATGGATCATACGCGCCTGTGGCATCCACGTATGCAGTCCTTGTGAGTGACGTCGACGACACGACTACTCTTTGCAACGGCGTGCTCATAGCACCAGCGTTTGTGCTTACTCCGGCATCCTGCGTAGCGAGTTCGGTCGTGTCGCACGTGCGTCTTGGACTCGATCAGCGTGTGTCGAAGAATACGATTGAAGACACCATGAGCGTGCGCAGAGTGTACATTCATCCCGATTTCGGGAAATCAGCAACTTCGACTTCGATTGAGACGAGCGATCTCGCGCTGATCGAGCTCGGTGGTATGTCCTACTTCTTGCCGACCAGGCTGGCGTTACAGGACAACATCCTCCAGCCTCAAAATGTGACCGCAGAGAGCAGCAGCAGCAGCAGCGGCAGCAGCAGCAGTAGCAGTAACGATGATTCAGCATTCTGGGAGGTCGACATCGAGACGCTTGTATCATCAGCATCAGCAACAGACACAACAAAGTACTCGTGGCCGCTTTCGGTATCCCCGCTCGACACCTCGACTCTTTGTGGCCATGAAGCACCAACGACTGCCAGCTCGGAGGTGTCCAAGTCGGCATCCAGTAGCGCCAGTGGTAGTGGCGAAACAGTACCTGAGGAAATCGTCCAGTGCTCGACTTTGAAGACGTTATCGGGGGAAGAAGTGTCTGGGACCGGACTCATCGCAGCGTTTCCAGATGGGAACACCCTGCTGGGTATCGCGACGGGTGCCTTCTCCAGAGTAGAGAGCGGTGCCGCTGAAGCGGTTGTTGGTAGTGCTACTATGTGTCCAAGTGGAGTCAACTCGCCAATCCCGGACAGCTGCTACGCTCGCATCGCCACGCCAAGCTCGAAAACGTTCATTGACAGCATCAGCGTGGATCATACTTGGCGAGGGGGGAGCTCGAGAATGTCAAAGAAGCTATCAGGTTTGAACTTTGAAGATACGCAGATGGTGGATTCGAGCACGATTCTGCCAGCGAATGACCCTGGCTACACTGGCAGCCTTCACTTCGATTCGATGCCTGCCGATACGCGCGTCGGCTTTGTCGTCGGTCTTCGCAAGGACAAGTCGGGCCAGAACTTCTGTGGCGGCAGCTTGATCGCGCCGAGCTACGTGCTCACTGCCGCTCATTGTGTGCTTGGCGGTGAGGCGAAGTACGTCTCGGTCGGGTCGAAAGTTTCCGCAGGCACAGAGACCGAACTGATCCCAGTCAAGCAGAGCAAAATAATCGTCCATCCAATGTACGGGAAGCAGTCGAGCATCTCGTACGATGTCGCGATCATCGAACTGGAGATTCAGGCGTACCCAGCTCCGATTCAGCTCGACAATGCGTTGACCTTTGATGCGTCGACGACAGAGTTCACACTGTACGGCTACGGCGCCAACAGTGCGAAGAGTACGTCGCTCTCACCCGTCATGCGCTCTGTGGAGCTGCCATTCTACCGCCGAGATGCATGCACAAAGTACTTCCCAGAGCTTGACGACAGCATGCTCTGCGCTGGTGGGCAACCTGCTCGCGATGCGTGCACAGGAGATTCCGGAAGTCCACTCGTGTACTACCAGAATGGGAAGCCGGTGCTGGTTGGCGTCGTGAGTACTGGCCGCAACGGGTGTGGAACTCCTGGAGTTCCAGGTATCTACGGGTACGTCTCGAACATGCAGGCGTTCATCAACAGTTACGTTGCAGGATGCAGCTGGCTGGACCCCAACAAGGTTGTCGGTCCACTACAAACCAAAATGACTTTGGGTAGCGCTACTCACACGAGCAGCAGCTCGTCGGCGGCGTCACAAACTCCAGCGGAATTGCGAACCTCGCTCGACGAGGACAGCGTGCCGTTCGAGATCATACACAGCGCGACCGGCGCGGACGAGCACCAGCTTTCAGTCGTGAAGCTCGCTTCGGACACGCCCGACATGTTGCAGGATGCGATCTTGAACTACCTTCTCGGAGACTACACGATGGTCGGGGGCGTGTGGGCGAGCAAGAGCCAGGAGATCAGAGCTGCCGAGACGAGCATCACGCTCTACTCGTCCGGCGACATGACGGAGTTGATGAAAATCATCGCCGAGTTTCGCGCCAAGCCCCTGTACCAGCGCAAGAACCGCTTTGCGAAGGAGCGCAAAGAGCTGAAGACCGACTTGCACACCAACTGGTGCCACGGCATTTAGAGAAACTAGCGGAGCACACAGGGACGACGAAGGGAATGCGTATGTGTTGTAATTTATTAGACTAAGACAGAGAGTGCCGTTTAAAGAGAGTCATACATAAGAATTCGATTCGCTTGCAAGGCCAAGCACGTTAAGCACCAATGCAGCAAGTGAGAGTGAGACCCAGCGCCACAAGCGCAGCCTTCAGCATATCACACTCAGAAATCCTCCCTTCCTGCCAGTAGTTGCAGTGTCACCTTGAGGTGTGCAACTGCGTGCAGAGAGGTGGAGTGAGCGCATTTTGCTCTTCTTGCCTTGAGGCATTTGATTTGTTTTGTTGCATGACGCACGAGAGAAGAAAAGTATGGAACTTTTCTGATTGGATACACTTGATCGATGAGTTCAGTTTCAGTCACACAGAAATTCTTTCTTTGCACACTGTCTCGTCTGAGTCAGAAGTTAACTCATATTAGTACACGCGGAAGACTGAGTGGTCCTTCTAAGGCTCTTTCGTGGAGGATCTGACCGAAGACGCAGTTTCTGCTTGACAAGGTAAAAACCTCACATTCAACTTGACGAGGAACATTCTCTTGGGAGTCGAAACGCTCTCTCGGCGTGAGCTGTACATATCTGGATGCGAGACTCACGGACATTCTGCCAGATATACTGCAAGACACACGGATATTCTGCCCGTGTGTGTTTTATGTTAAGAATGCTGCCCACAATATACTGACTTAAGCGACTGAGTGACCGTTAATTGAAGCAGATCCGTTTCATCCAATCCTGCCACTGAATTCAGCCTGTCAAAATGCAGTTTTTCGAGCTTTAAGAATTATATACAGGATATACGCTTATCAAGGTTACTCATAAAATAACGCAAAATATGAATTGAAAACGATATTATGCACAATAAACAGGTATGCAGGCGATCATTTTGCCCATGTGGCTGGTGTGATGATGCCAGTCACCTGAACTCCCGCGCAAACAGGCCGCGTGCGTGCGCTCTATGCATTCTGACGCGAGGACTCGCCTTGTGTGGCTCCCTAATGCTGTTGACCATTCTCTCTCGCTGTCTGTGAGTGCATTGCATAAGCGGCTTGAAGACTTGAGGCGAGAAGTCCATGCGCGACCACCGGCCTCCTTCGCTCTCAGATCACCCAGTTGCCGGCGACGAACGCTGCTGCTACAGCAGCGAATAACAACAACTGCACTCATGCCCATGCGCGCCGTTGCAATCCTGTTATGCGCGTTGTTTGGAGCTCTGTGGAGTTCTACTGCCGCTGTCGATGCAGGTGATACCAACGACTACTCGTGGTGTCATGGCGTGCTGGTCGCGCCGCAACTCGCAGTGCTGACGGCGCGGTGTGCCCAGAGAGCGACGACTGTCGTGCTGATAGCGGAGAGCTCTAGCGTCGAAGAGGTGATTCAGCGCCGGATCACGAATACAAGCACTGTAGATCGCGATGGTTCACTGTCTGGCTTTGCGATGGCGTCTTTGGAGACCCCAGTCGATCCCACGAGTGCTCTCATCCAGTTCAGTGTTGCCCCCGAGATCCACACAAACGAAGTACCAGGACCAAGCGAGCTGCTGCTCGGGTTCAGCATTGAAACATCCGGCCAGCAGCAGCAGCAGCAGCAGCTGGCCGACTCAGATGCTCTTGTTGCAAACAGCTCCAGCGCCACCATCGTGTCACATCAGCTCTGTGCGGAAGAAGAACCAGCAGCAGGAGCAGTCACGAACGCATTGCTGATGGCAACTCAAGATGCGGTCGCGTGCATTCTCGAGCAGTGGAGCAACGTGGAGACTTGTGAAATTAGTTCTGTCAAGGATCCATCTCTTGACAGAATCGTGACACGAGTAGTCGGAGGTCGGAAGTACGTCTACGGCTTTGTTGTGCCGCCACCAGCAACCTCTTCATCGCCTTCTTCTTCTTCAAGCGCAGCATGCAGTCCCAGCGGCGCTCGAATATCTCTCGTGAGACTAGTGACAGCAGACACCTTGCCCCTCATTGAAGAAGCGACCCGCAAGACCGAAGAGAACACCGGCTCGCAGTCCATTGAGGATGGAGCGCACGTGATCAAGACTGCGGATGGGCCAAGCTCTTCCACCGGCGATTCCATCGACACTCTAGAGCCTGGGAACGAGTCTGAACTGATGATTTCGATCGATCTGCCACCAGTCATCGACACTCCTGAGCCTGAGCACAATGCTGGCACCAGCTCCGCCGGTACTACCAGCAAAGTGCCTGAAGACAATGCCGCGACACCAGCACCAGCACCAACGCCATTGATGGAGTCGTATCTCCCACCCAACTACGCGCTGCTGTCGTCGAGTCCCAACTCAGCCGTCGGAGCCATCGCTGTCGCGAGTTCAGTCGCCCCGCGCTTCCTCGTAGCGAACGCGAAATGGTTTGCTACCAGCAACACCAGCACCACCACCGCCAACCGAAAACAGCCAGCAGAACAGGTCTCGTTGGCGCTTTTCGCGAATGGTGAGCGAGTTCCAGTGCGTCGCTTGTGGTTTGAGAGCGACTTCTACACGCAAGAGAGCAGTGCCAACAGCGCCATCTGCAATCTGAGTCCCACTGCATGCTCGCTCGTGGTGGTTGAACTGGAGCGAGACGCCGTCTCATCGTCAGCAGTACCGTTCAGTCTCGCGACATCTTTGCCTCCTCAGGGCATCGACATGAGTGAAATCCAGCTGAGCGTGTACGACCCAGCGCTACTGAAAGGCGCGAAAGCCTTCAGCTTCACCTCGTTCGCCATGGAGAGCCTGTCAGCCTGCAAGCCTAGTGATGAAGACAGTGTGCTCTTGTCTGGACTACAATGCGTGGATTCGACCGAACCGATCCCAAGTTCATGGAGCCTCCCAGATGAAGCTCCGTTCGAAAGCGCGTTTGCGACTTTCGGGTCTGATCCCGTGCTCCTTGGACTCTCTGATGGCGTCGAAACGCAGCTTCAGGTGGGGAAACACGTCTCCCAGGCATTCATCCCGCTCGGAGCTGCTCACCACCGCCGCTTTCTTGACGTTGTGTCGAATAACACTGTCGTGTGGAGTGAGACGGTCTACTCAGTGGACGACAGCTGGTCCCAAGTGAGCAGCAGCGCAGTGTCCTTCTATGGTGGACACGAGGACAAGAGAAGAGCGAGTGAATTCGACTGCGGAGGCGTCGCGATTGCTCCAAAGTGCATTCTGACGACCGCATCGTGCGCACAGAGCCACAAGATCGCCAGCATCTCGTTTGGCGGACGGAGTGCCAGCAACAACAACAGAGGTGAGCGCGTGAAGATTGAGAACGCGTACCAGGTGCTCCCGCACCCCAAGTACTCCAGCGCACACCCAGTCAGTCGCTACAACCTGGCGCTGATCCAGCTGGACTCCTCTGTGGCTCTGAGCAAGTGGATCGACTTGGACGACGCGACTCAAGTTCCCGGCACTCGGGTTGTCAGAATGGACTCTGACGGACCAACGTGGCATCCCGAGAAAGTGCAAGCTACCTCAACGTGTACATATGGATTACTAGGAGTCACTGCATCATCGGAGGAAGAGCTCAGCGAACTGGTGTGCACGAGATCTCAGAACATCGATGTTTCAAGCGCTCGCGATACCTTGCCAAAGTCATCGACAAGTTCCCTGTTGCTTCACAAAACTATGAAAGGTGTAGTGCTGGTTGGGCTTCAGCTCTCAACTCAACGAGTAATTCATGGAGAGCTCCAGCCCACAAACCCAATGGCAAACCACCTCTACGTCAGCGTGTTCGATGCGATGCGGTTCATCAAAGCGTTTGCCGACGGCTACTCGTTCGGGACTCGACCGAAGCCAGCGCCACATTTTGGCGCAGCACGACCGGTGAATCCCAAGCAATCAGCGCAACCACAACCTACAGACACGCTTCTGGACTCGCAGCGGTACGTGGTCGGTCTGCGCGTTTCGAAGGACGGCCACAACTTTTGTGGCGGCAGCTTGGTCGCGCCAACTTTCGTGCTCACAGCCGCGCACTGCGTCTCCGAGGGGCTCGCGAACTGGGTTTCCGTGGGGTCATCAGCGTCTTCGGGCAGCGACACTGAGTCGATCAAAGTGCTGAAGGTGCGCGTGCATCCTCTCTACGGCTCGCCAACCTCTTACTCCTTCGACGCCGCGATCCTGGAATTGGAGGTGGCAGCGTACGCTCCGACCGTGGCGCTCGACAACTCGGTCGGCTTTGACGATTCCGTGATCGGCACGATGTTTGGCTACGGCGCAGCGTCTTCAACGTCGTCAACGCTGTCACCGACGATTCACATCTTGTTGCTACCGCTCTGGTCGCGTGAGTCGTGCGCAAAAGTGCTCCCCGACGTCGACGACAGCTTCCTCTGCGCTGGTGGACGCAGCGAAAGTGGTAGCAACGGTGACGACGAGGAAGACGCGTGCACTGGCGACTCGGGGAGTCCGCTCATTGTGACTGGAAGCAATGGAAAGAACTACTTGGCAGGGATCGTGAGCTCAGGGTACGGTTGCGGGATACCTGGTGTCCCTGGATTGTACACGCGCGTGTTTGCGATCGCGAGCTTCATCAGCGCGTACGTCGTGGAGCCGACGTGGCGGTACCCAGGTCGGGAAAGTGGTGATGGAAATGATGCTGGAGATGACGGGAAGATAGAGAATACACCTGATGGGAAGCCGCCAACCCCGTCAGCGACCGGGACACCAGCTTCCAGTCCAGACGGTACGGGAAGTAAAAGCCATTTCCCAAAGCTGGCGCCACGCACTGGAGCTGCTGGGAGTGGCTTCACTGGTAGTACCGAGAGCGAGAACCGTGAAGCAGCTGATAGTGACGTGTCACCCCAGCCACAGTCACACACCACAAATGCCTCCACCATAACCAACGTCTCAGCTGGTGCGTTGACCTTCGAGTCTGCGATCTCCAAAGTCTCCTTGAGAGGAAACCTCAGCCTGCCCGTGAAGAACGCCGTGCTCCAGTTCTTCATCGGTTCGTACGACCACGCGGTCGTCTCCAGCTCGCTCGTCGACCGACTTTCCGACCTGGACAACCGCATCTCGCTCTTCTCGTCGGGAAAACTGGAAGGTTTGGTGGCGGCGATCGACCGCCACGATGTACGTCCTCTCAATCAGCGCCAGAACCGGTTTGGCTCAATGAATCGCCGTCGACAGAAAGTAACGGGAGTGGATCAAACTGAGAGCTGCCACTGCTCTACCCCGTGAGGCGGCGTTATCATGCCGGTGATAGGCACGTAAAACGGAATCAAAATCTGCTGTCAAAGGGTCCCAGTATCAAGGAACGAGTTCTCAGCATATAAGCGACTTGATGCCGCGCAAAAGCACACATCGAGTTCAGCGCTTGCCGAAGATTGTTATTTGGCATTCAGAGACTCGTTCTACCGTCGTTGAGAAGCTCCTTAGAGTTTCCCAAGAACCCTCCCTCTGTCACACTGCTCTTCTGCTGTAGAAACGCCTCGCTAGGACACATACTACGAGGACCTGCAATGTGGTCCTTCCAACCAAAACACGCGAACGAGTTGATCTACGGAAGACTCGAGAGCAAATGAAGGGCACTTCACAGTAGGTTGTGGGTCAGCAAGCACCCCAGACAGTCTAATTTTGAAAGGTTCTATTCGAATACCACATGTTGTTTATTCCACCCACGTTGCACATCACCGACCAAAAGCAAACTAGCTTGACCTGGCTGCTTAACCAACCACCTCATCCACCAACCTTCAGTCGCAGGCGTTGGCTCTTTCCGTCGCGACGATCGCTCGCAGACCCAAACCGGTCCTCTCGCTGGTTCAGAGGTAGCACCGTGCGCTGCGATGACCCGCAGTGGTCCACTCAGATCCCCAGTCGAATACAAAGTGGCGTCATTCGCAGGGTTCGCCAGAAGGGAGTGCTCCGTCGCCACTAGTTCCCAGCAAGTACTCCACCACTTTGCCTTTTGTAATCTCGGTTGTCGTCTGGGGTAGCTCTTGGTAGACGTGTACACCTCGTCGTCTTGGGTTGGAGCCGATGGTGTAGTTTTGTCCTCATTTCCGCTTCGACTACTCGTCTGAGCACCGGAGTTTGCTGTAGTAGGCGAGAATGACGGCGTTGGAGATGTTGAAGCAGGAGGAATTGGCGACACAGTCGGCGCCTCAGTGTCCCCGCCACTAGAGGCGGACTCAGATACTGGCGCAGTGTACGCTGTGATGAAGTCCACAATCGACGAAACGCGAGTGTACAACCCCGGGACCCCCGCTTGACCGCACCCGTAGCCCGCGCTCACGAGCCCGACCAGCGAGTTCACAACGACAAGCGGACTCCCCAAATCCCCCGTGCATGCATCTTTGCATTTCAGCTCTCCTGCACACAGAGGCACTCTGGTCGGCATCTAAGATCACACCTTGACATTTGTTCTGGGACCAGATAAGTATATTCGTCACATGCAGACCCGAGGTGTTGGACTGAGCTGCGGCACTCCCGAATGAAAGCAGACTGGATACCACGGTGTCTTCGAAATCCGTATTAGGATCTAGCGAGATCGGACGCGTCGAACGAGTACATGTTTGCCGACTAAAACTGCGGATGGATGCGAATGCGACCAGCTAGCGACGAGGATCTCCTCGCTCGCCGAGCCGTGGACACTGTCGTACCCGATAGACGCCCACTAGACGATGCCGTCGCTCACGCAATGCGCAGCTGTGGGCACGTAGTACGCATGGATCAGCACGCCACCACATAAGTTCAGACCGGTTTTCGTCAGATGCACCCCAACCACACAAGGGACTTCTGCGGTGTTGTGACCAGGGTCAAGCTGAAAGTTGCCCCCCCCCCCCCTCCACATGTGGTCGCACACGTAGGCGTTAATGAAAATGTGCTACCTCCAGAACGCTCGCGTAGCTGTCGGTGTACGGGTCGTCGTCAGGACCAGATTGGAGACCAAGGATCAACAAGCCGCCTTTCATGGTCCTCACTGTAATGCTGTCAGAGACAAACTCTCCGATCGCATAAACTCGAGTGTAGAACCCAGGCACGCCAGGGTGTTCACAGCCGAAGCCTGAGCTGGCTAGCCCCACCGAGACGTCGTTTCCTCCAGCATCCTTCACAATCAGAGGACTCCCAGAGTCACCCGAGCACGCGTCGTATCATGCTACCCCACCTGTACACAAAATCAAGCCGTCGACATTGGGGAGCTGCGTTTTATAAATCCTACGTGCCCAAATCGGAACAGGAATCGCTCTTAACGTGTTGGAGCTTGTGGTATCAAAGCTCAACATCGTCGCTGCAGTCTGGTCAGGAAAGTCGTTCGCACTGGCCAACTCCGCCCAAATTGTCGACGATGCGAAATACTCGAGCTTGAGGATGGCGACATCGTTCAGTGCACGAGGCAATTTGTAGCGAGGGTGCACGTCGATCCCTTCAACGTCGATATTTTGACCTGTCGTTGGAGCTGGAGAAGGACTTGGAGTTGGTCCCTCTGGGGTTCATCAGTTGGTCGGTAACTTGGCGTCGTTGGTGTTGGAGTAGGAGTTGGCGGCTTACTGGATGTCGGATCTGGAAAAGATGTTGGTGCTGGATCGGGTCGTGGGTTGGGTGGAGGTTGCGAAATCGGTTCTGGAGCCGTACCATGCGGAGTTGGAGACGGAGTAGGCTCAGAAGGTGGTGTTGAAATGGGTCTCGGACTCGGACTCGGTTTCGCTATCGGACCTGGGGTTTGGCTTGGACTTGGTGCCGGAGCTGGCGTTTCAGATGTTTCAGATGGCTTTGGAATTGACCCGAGCGCTGGTGTCGGAATCGTAGCTTCTGAACCCCAGTCTTGATCTTCAGCTAACGCGTTGATGAAGTTCGCGAGACTGGAAATGCTAATGAAAATTCTTGAGTAATATTTGTGGCTTCCATCGGAACAGTTTTTCGCAGGCAACTCAATTCCTGTGAAGCAGCTTGCCTCGCCCGGGACGCTCGGCGGGAGCGCAGGCGACGCTTCTTCACCTTGAGCTTGCGACGCGAGGAGCAAAGACGCGAAGACGGCGACGAACGCGACGGTAAATGACGCGCGCGTCCGCATACTCGCGTGAACCTAATGGACTGGAGGAGTGAGAGACTCGTTGACGTGCGCTCTTTCGCTCTTTCTCTGTTGTCTCCTTGCCGTCAAATGCGGAAATGAGTCAGTAGTCACAGGCGGGCGGGAAAGTTGGTGCCTGACCAAACCAAACCCAAACAAAGCTAGTGCTGCTGTTGTTTGATTGCGTGCGGCCAGTGACGCGAAGTGGTGGTGGGGGGGGAGGGAATCGGACATGTGTGACAGCGCAAATCATTTTTCAAATGATTTAGGTGCCTGTGGGACCTCAAGTATGGAAGACAAGAAGAAACGGAAGTGTGGAAAAAGAACAGTTGTTGCAGCTGGAGATTTGCATACCGCATGGCCACCATGCCGCAACATTTGTGGCATGTGGCCCTCAATACACAGACACAGCATATTGTCATGTGTCGTGGAAGGATGACCCTTGGTTGGAAACAGCGCGCGCTGTGTGGTCAGGAGAAAGTGGTTCACGACTGAACCCCGAACGAAGCAATCGCGATTCGAACATTGTGGAGCTGCTCATCTCCACCCATTAGGAGGAGACGACGACCGTCGACCGCAAGCACTTGAGTAAGTACGAACTTCAATTTAAATTAGTGGGTGGAAGCTCCATGCAGCTCTCATGGCTCGTGAGAGCTCCATGTCGAGCTCATTTTAAAAGTTTCCACTCATATTGAAATGCCACGCGATCGCGCGCAGACTCCAAGTCGCAAGCGGTGCAAGCGCAACGCCCGCGAGCTCTCCGCCACATCAGACTTGTCAGCTCGAGATCCCTCTCCCGCTCCATCAGACTCGCTTGTGGCGTCTTCAGCTTCC
>JAASFI010000578.1:0-22907 GCA_023333705.1 Globisporangium viniferum | reverse complement strand
TGTTGGGTGGGATCGAACCACCGACCACCTGATTTTCAATCAGACGCTCTACCACTGAGCTACAACAGCGTGTGGAACGCATTGTGGAACATAATCTATTAATATGATTCAGACTGTGTCGTTAGCATTCAAATGGAAAAACCCTCAACATTTTGGATATTTCACTTAAAGAGGTTTGAGTCACCTTTTGACCAAACATGTCTATTTGAGTCACCTTTTGGAATATTCCCATAAATGAAATACATTTCCTCTGGCGTACTTGTATGGCCACCGCAGCTGAAAGAAGGGTCCTCCTCGTAAAGTCCAGGCGCGCGAACACGCGGAAATGGAGAACAGTGAATTCAGAGCAACTTTATATATCTTGGTGCTGTAGGTCCCGCAAGTGCTATTTGCTGCAAAGGCACTGCGGAAACTTGAAAATTTAGTTTAGTTTCACTGGATCTCCACTGCGATGACGCTCCTTTGCGATCCTCTTGAGGATGCTCGTGATTATGAGTTGACAGGCTCGGAGGTCCATGATGTGTGCTAGGATCGTCCGTTGCAAAGTGGCTGGCATATCAACGCAGGTCGTCATCGGCCTCATTTACACTTCGCAAGAATACAGCAGCATTAATAATAATAAGTAGTCCCTGGACGCCAAACTCTGCCAAACCCGAAGTAGGTTTGGACGCCAAACGCTCCAGCATAATCTGATTGGTTTGGATAGACTGCTTGTCAAGAGTGCTTTTGCAGCGTAAGCTATATGGATTTTACGGCATTTCAAGCAAGAGCTAGGAAAATTGTTGGCCAATTGCTACTACTACGTCGCTAAGTTGTCCACTGCCGCAATATGAAACTGACCATGTCGTCGCTCTGGTGACGGAGAAGAACACGCCCTTGACCGGGAAGAGCCTCTCCGCTGGGCCGTAGTGGCGCACTTTCTCCGAGCCAGGCATGGCGTTCTATTGGCAAATCATATACGTCGCCTTCATTGCGTCACCAATCAAACTGCAATCAGTCTCCGAGAGAGGTGGCGAACGAGTCAGCTGCAAAGCCAACGGAGGTTGAGGTGAAGGTGGAGCACTGAGCACAGCTCTTGGGCTGATTTGTGAGTTTATTGTGTATCTTGCGGTATATCGGAGCTACATCAAACTAAAACAATGGTTACCCCCTCCTAAAACGGATCCCCTCGGCAATTTCACTATTGGGACATTCCTATTCGAACACATTCCACTAGCCCTGTTCACAGAAGAGCTCTCTTGACGTTTGTATCGAATGTATGGAGTGAACAGGTTTGTGGATAAAGTGGCGTAACCATCACTTTTTCCACGAACCTGTTCACTCCATACATTCGATACAAACGTCAAGAGAACTCTTCTGTGAACAGGGTTCGTGGAAAATTTCATGGAATGACCCAAGCGGGTCATTGAATATGCATAAAATTAAAGAGAGTATATAGAATTAAAGAGATAAGGGTCATATTCAGGGTTTCGCCTCATTTGCCGTTTGCTTTTTGAAAATGAGTCAACCACTTGAAGCCATCGGAGGGCCATCGGCGTCGACCGCAGCACCGGCCACTGTGGGCAGCCTCGTGTGCGGGCGCTGCCGCCGCAAGACGGGCGAGACGGTCTCCAAGCTCTGCCACGCGTGCGGCGTGCCGCTGCACCCGTCCTGCAGCGACGACGTGGCTGCGCGCGAGTGCCAACTGGCGTTCGGCTTCCCTGTGCCCACGGGCTTCTGCTCCAAGCGCTGCTACGAGAGCGACCTACTGGCGCACGGCGGCCATCCGCAGCAGCAACATCAGCAACAGCAACAGTACCAAATGCAACAGCAGACTCAGAAGCGCCTGCCGCACGTTCCGAACGAGATCACGGCCGCGCTGACCGTCAAGATCGGCGACGTGAGCAAGACGTCGCGCAAGCACCTGTCGGTGACGACGTTCCGCTTCCTGCTCTCCGAGGGCTTCAAGGTGTTCAAGGCCAAGGCGAACACGCGCACCGCGCGAGAGCTTCAGCAGCATGCCACGGCCGAGAGCTACGTGCGCGACGACCGCGCGATCTACATCAAGCCGGGCGTGCACTCCAAGCAGGCGGAGCTCGTGGAGCTCACGGAGAGGAACTTTGAAGCGCGCATCGCGCGCTCGTACCGCAACTTTCTCAAGCGCAAGCCCGGCAGTAACAGCAGTTCTGGCAGTGCTGACCAGCCGCACTTTGAGTGCGAGATCCTTACGTACGTGAAAAAAGACACGGCGCGCCGCCGCGGAACAGGTTCGACTGTTAAGCAGCAGGTGCCGTCCGCAGTCAAGACCACGAGCCAGATGCACTCGTTCATGGAGTACACAGACCACCACGCGGCGTCCACGGCGGCAGTGGCAATGGGCGATGTGAGTACTAGCAGCAGCGGTGGTGGTGGTGTCAGTGGTGTGCCAGTCCCCATGCACGCTGCGTCCATGGCGATGCCAATGGGCTCTGTCAACACTGTAGTAGCTGCTCCAGTGGTCCCAGGAGGTAACTTCACAAGCCCAGCTGCAGTGGAGATGACGGCAACCAGCTCTGGTCACAAGCGCAAGCACTCGCAGACGCCGCTCTCCGACCCCAATGGCAACAGTTTCGGGATCGTAAACTCTACGCTACCACCAGCACCTCAATCGCAGTCTCTCTTGAACCCGCAGCAGCAGCCGAGCGAGTCGGCTGAGCTGGACCCGAACCAGGACCCTTCCTACCGGAGCATCCGCATGCTCCTCAACGGCCAGGTCGTGCCTGTGAAAGTGAATGTGCGCGACCTGCTCGCGTGCTTTACGGTACTGCACTCGTCCGCTTCTGACGGCAACAACAACGACAACAATGGGAACAGCAACATGCAGGACCTCTAAGCCTGGCGATTGAATGGTGCGTGCGTGCGATGAGTGAGTGGGATGCAATATTTAGGAGTGGATTCTATTGTATACTTGGGGCTTATCAAACTTCTGCTGTCTTTCTTTCTTCTTCGTCGTCTTCTACAGTTGGTCGTACTCATGCGGGTGTAGTGGTTGATTCTTGTTTGTCGTATACAGGTAGGTCAGTAGGTACTTCAGGGGGGAAAATATCGCACAAAATGGGGGTGAAGCGCCACCCTTAATGAATCGCAAATGCAGCAAAAAAATACACGCAGCTCACGCCAGGCGCGCTCAAAAATCGCCACCGGAGGACGACGGATCGTACCCAGACCAGGACGACGTGTCGCGTCGCGGCTGCGGGGGCGGGCGCGCCGCGCGCTTTGCCGCGTCCTCCATGCTCTTCATGTACCGGAACTGGTGGGCTTGCGGGTTCCCGTGGTACATGCCCGGCGCAGGCACCTGCTGCTGCTGCTGCTGATGGTGCGCGTGCTGAGGCAGCGGCATGTGCGGTGGCTGCGGCATGTGCTGGTGCTGTTGTTGCTGTTGGAGGTGGTGCTGGTACGAGAACTGGTGGTGCGGAAGAGCCAGCTGGTGCGGCGGCGGAGGGAACGCCGGGCTTCCGTGCTGGAGCTGCTGCTGACCTGGAGGCTGCTGGGGCGGCTGCACCGGTAGCTGCTGTTGCGGGAACTGGGGCTGGAACTGCTGCTGGTACTGATGTTGGTGCTGGAGCTGCTTGTCCAGAGTCAGCCCCGGAGGTCCCGACGGAAGCGGTGCCGCGGAGCCCACCGAACCTGGACCGGACGGGTAGTCACTGCCACCGCCGCTGCCGCCCACTCCTCCTCCTCCTCCGAGCTTCGCCGACCACTCCATCGTGTTGCTCTCCACGGTGCGCAGGTCGCTCTCTCCGTGCGCAAAGCGGCATTCGTCCTTGGTGTAGTTGCAGCATCCTTTCAGATAGTAGTAGCACAATTCGGTCTTGTAGCTCTGCAGACGAGGCGCCGCGGCGGGCAGAGACGCGTTCGAGGTCAGAGACGCGAGCCCATCGCGCAAGTCACTCTCCCCGTGCGCAAGCGGACAGTCGCGGCGCGACTTGGGGCAAACGCCCTCCAGGTACAGCGGGCACAGGCGCGACTTGAAGCCCGCACTCGACGAGTGCTTTGCGGTGTTCGAGCGCACGAGATCGCTCTCCCCGTGCGCGAACGAACACGTGCGGCGCGTCTTGTTGCACTTCCCCTGCAGATAGTACATGCACATCTCGGTCTTCCAGTTGCTCGACGCACCGCCAGAGCCGCCGCCGCCGCCACTGCCTCCTTGTCCTCCGCCCGTGCCAGCGCCTCCCTGGTTGGCTGAGCTGGAGGCCGAGCGGTGGAGCGCGGCCTTGTGTCCTGGCGCCATGGGCGACTCGGATGAGGGTGCCGTGCTGCCCGGGTTGAAGCTTGGGTGGTTGTGCAGGATCTTCTCGATCGCCAGTGATGCCTGGCCGGACGACTCCTTCAGTGCGGTCTCCAGCTGCTCGACGGGGATCGAGTCAAAGAGCTCGGCCATGAGCGACAATGTGATCGGTGACACGGCGGCATTGGCAGCTGCTCTGCTGCTGCCAATGGGTGAAGAGATCCCACTCTGCTGCTTGATTACTGAAGAAAGAGAAGACGAGGAAGCGTCTCCCTCAAGGATGTGGTCCACCTGGTTGTCCTCCTCGCGTGGACTTTTCTTCAGCTCCTTGATGGAGGACACTTTGGCGCGGCAACGTGGACATGTCAAGTCGTGGCGCGTGAGCATGCTGGCTTCGCAGCTCGCGCAGAGGCGGTGACCGCACGGCACGCACTCGCTCACGGGGTTCTGCTTGCACTGGTTGCACGGCGGCTCCGAGAGCGAGAACGCCTCGAGCCCTTCTTTGATCTCGGCTTCGAAAGTGAGACGGTCGTCCTTTCTGCCGAACGACCGACTGCTGCTTGACGCCCGCGAGGACGGCGTGATCTGCGGCGAGTCCAAGAGCGACGACGGCAGGAACTGGCCCATGAGGCTGTTGCGCAGCGGCTGCAGTCCGCCACCAACGCTCGACATGGGCGATGGCAGCTCGTCATCGTTGCTCGAACCCTCTGCGGCCCGTGACGAGTGATAGAAGCTTGTGAACGAGAGCAAGTTCGAGCCCGCAGTCGCGCTTGAGCCGGGAGTTTTGCCCGGAGAGCTCCATGGATCGTCTTCGTCCGCATTGATGGCGGCATTGTCTTGAGAGGCTGACCGAGCAGCACTGGCACCCTCTTCGCCTGAATCCAGTTGCGCGAGCTTGGCGCGCGCCTCGGTGACCTCTTTCTTCGAGTCGATGTGCGCGAGGCGCTCATTGATGAGCTCGCGCTTGAGCTTGAGCGCAAGCACCGAGTAGAGCGCGAGGCGCTCCTTCGTGAGCTTCTGCTCGCTCTGCAAGTCCGCCACGAGCTGCCGCAGCTCCTTCTCCTTCTGGCGCGACGACTGGAGCTCTTGGATGATCACACGCACGTCCGCTGGGATGGTAGGCTGTGCTTGGTTGTCATGGTCTGCAAGTGCAAGTTGTTCGCCTTTCTCCAACTGAGCAAGATTGGCGCAAGAAACAAGCAAACAAACAAGCAAACAAATCAGCAAAACAAGGATGCAAGTCAGTACGTGTTTGCTTGCTCAAGCACATAGCTTGTGTGACCAACAACAACTGCAAGCAAATCAAATGCAAATCAAATGAGTAAAAATACACACCTGGGCAAGTGACGCAGCCGCGATGCCGTACTCGAGTCCAATGTCCGAGACCACCTGCATTCACAATGTCATTTTCCACGCAAAGGAGATTAGTAAATTAATTTCTTGGCACACATCCACACTCAAACCAGCACTCTTCTCGCAGCAAGTGAGCACCCCAAACGCGCACGTTGCTTGCTGCTGCTGCTGCTTGTGTTGCACTTTTTTGAAGATACAGACAGTGCAACAACACGCACACACGCACAAGCCACACAGGCCAAGCAAACAAACAAAATCCACTTACATTCAATGCAGCACACACTCCATCAACACACATGTGTAGACAGTACCAATACAACAGTACATGCCGTGCAACGCCATCAATCAATCCCAAACTCCAGACGCACCTTGGTGAGCGACTGCTGAAAGCCGTGGCTGATCTGCTCGGCCACGTGCAGCAGGAACTCGGCCGACGGCGGCGCAGCTGCGGCTGCGGCCGAGGCTGCCGGGGCCTTCTCCTCGTCTGCGTCGGCGCCGCTGCTGCTGCTTGTGGTACTCATGCGCTGGCGTTGTTGTTGCTGTTGCTGTTGCTGTTGCTGCGCGTGCTCTTGTTCGTGGCGAAAGAGGCTGTCTGCGGTGCCGCTGCTGCTGCTGCGGCGGCGGCGGGGTGGCGGCGGGGGCGGCGGGGGCGGCGTCTCCATCCCCTTCTGTAGCGTAGTGTAGTACTCTCTCTCTCTCTCTCTCTCTGTGCCTGTGTTGCCTGTAGTTGCAGTCAGTCGAGAGGAGCCAAGTGCGCAATGTGGCAGCGTATCCGCTCGCGGGTTAATAGATTTGGGAGTGGGGGTGGACGATGGCTCTTCTGCCGCGGGCCGGGGCGGAACGCTCCTTGCTTGTTTTCTCTGCCTCTCGGGGCTCAGAGACTGATCCTGACTGCGGCGGCTGGCTGGGGCTGAGCGACCCCAACAAACAACTGGCTGACTGGCCGGGTCCGTCCGTCCGCACTGGAGAAGGAAAAGAAGGACTGGAAGAGAGGGGGACGGGCTGCTGCTGTTGTGTTATGCAGCAACCCTCACTCACCAAAGCGGCCGAGCACACACCATCCTGCCCAGCATTCACTTGCTTGGCGAGTCCTGTCGCCCATTAGATTAGATTAGGTTAGCTCATGCTTGCAGGTGTGTGTGTGTGCGCACAGTGAGAGAAAATCTTGTAAATATCACTTGTCGCAGGTAAAATCCATTGCCGTTTTTAGAGGAAATGTGAGCCAATCGGAGCTGTGTCGGAAACGAGACATGTCATCGCGTTCGCAAGGGTATACGTTATCAAAGGTCTTTCCAGCCTACACATGCACATTGTGTGTGTTGAAATTTTTTCGCGATGGTGGTTTGTCTGAACCCTGAATCCCTGGGGTTGAGATGTTGATGTTTGTGTTTGATAGGAGGACAATCCCCGCATATCCACCCACTCACACTCGCTGGCCCCTTTCCACCCACTTGGGTCCGCCCAACAACCAGGACGAGGACGTGAGAAAAAAAGCCCATAGTCGGGCA
Source organism: Globisporangium viniferum (assembly GCA_023333705.1). Lineage (NCBI taxonomy): Eukaryota > Oomycota > Peronosporomycetes > Pythiales > Pythiaceae > Globisporangium > Globisporangium viniferum. The sequence continues at coordinate 15,800 of JAASFI010000578.1, read as the reverse complement.
AAGAAAAAAGACGAGGTTGCCGGGTTGTGTGTGTGTTTGGGGGAGAAGCTCTGGGGTTTGCATGCTGGAAACCAGTCAAAATGGCGATGGAAGCGCAAGCTGCTTGCTTCGAATAAACAAACAGCTTTTTAAAAAAACAGTAACCCCCAATACGGACAAGTGTCCGCACATGGCGACCGAGGCTGGTACTGGCTCTTTTTGGTGGAAGAGGATGATGGAGAGGACGCGTGCGTACGTAGATGTTATGCTAGTGCTATCTGGCGTACATGGCGTTCGCGTCCTGTTCGGACCATGTTCGTGGCGGCTTCCGCGCCGTCCCAAGACACACGATGGGGACCATCTCTCCCACTGAATATCGAAAAGCACTGCACGAAGTGCGGCCAACAATTTGCATACCTGGCCGCATGCGGGCAGGCAGCCCAACACCAACCGCATGCGGCCAGGGCACATGGAAACATCGAGGTCGATCCACACAAGCGTTCTCTTCCACAAGATGGGAGAAGGCTCGCTCGCGGCTGTTTACGTATTCGGAGGTGCTGACACACGCCCTGGGCGGACCATGTAAAAGCTGGCGACAGCGTCCTTGGTTGCTTGTTGCACTTGTACATGCACATACACAGTGTTTATTTTTAGAAGTTTTGTCAACCAAAAAGCAGAGCAACCAAAAATAAACCTATCAACGCAAAGTTTATTTAGAAAATCGAAAACTCTGGTTGGTTGGTCGGAGACACTCCCATCATGATGAAATCATGAAAAATGGCATGAAGATACCCCGCAACCAGCAGAAAAAGAACGAAAGCACAAAAATAGAAACATGGAGCGCGTCGCTTCGCGGGAAATGGCTTCACTTCGAAAGAAATCAGAACTGAGCCGAGATACACTTTTTGGAGGGAAAGAGGGATAAAAATAGACAACCGCTGTTGTCGTTTCTGATATCACCAAGACCTCCTCGTTTGATTTTTTTGTTGTTGAAAAATTCAGAGACATTAGTCAGTGCACTTCACGACACACACATACACTTCTTGCACGGTCTTTACATGTTGATACAGTACTTGCCATTCGGGCACCCCCCCCCCTCTACACACACACACCTGTTGCTCAGATCCAATATTATAGGCGAGTGTGATGATATTTTTGCAGCGTGGCGCGGATTGTCTCTGGTGCGTCGCAGCGTCTTTTTCTGGGATCTTTTTGATCTCTCTCTCTCTTCAACCTTCACTTTTGTTCTTTTTGTAGAGAGGATCGATCATCAGCGGAGGAGCCGTCGGCTACACTTTTGTGGCTGGATCGTGGGACGTGGGGACATCTACCGGCCACTTGGCGCGCGCGGTCGTCCCGCCTGCCCTGTCTGTCCGATTTGAAGACGATCCCGTCCATCGCCAACAACCATGACTGGTGGAGAAGCCGCCACGGTTTCCATTCAGTTCAGTAGGCGCGCCCGTTGGTCGGTTCGTCGGCTCGTCGGTTCGTCCCAGGGCGTCTCTTCAGGGCGACCCGAGTTCAAGGAAATAATCCTGCCCTCTGCATTTGCGGTCAAGTGGCGTCCAATGACACTGACCAAGCCGCATCTGAAAAGATTGGCGAATCTGTGTCGGGCTTGTTTGCTTTGTGGTCAGGCATTGTGCGAGATGTGTGACCACACCAGCGTGGACATATCTGTCAAAATTGTGACGGTTTCAGTCTGATTCATAGAATACATGGAGCGTGCGTCTATCAATCACAGAGCAACGCGTTTGACAAGCAAAGCCCAAGCAACTACAGTAGCCAACATGCCAACTCAACTCTCACTGGATTCCAAGCCCCGTCCCGTTTGACTTGAGGACTCCATCGTTGACCATGTCACGCGGCAAGTGACACGCAGCAAGTGGTGCATTTCTGTCTGCTTTCTTGAGGTTATCAGCTCGTATTGTACACGCACACGACGATGCGGCATGGTCGCCCGACGGCTGAGCGGGCATCGGATCAACAAGAAGTAAGAGCGGAATGACAGACACTTGGTACGCGTCTATTGTGAACGAGCACTCTTCTAGCACTTACTTTACTATGAGTCGTATAGCTATTCACATGTGTGCGAATTGTTCACTTCTGTCTCCTGTAAACCTCAGGGCTTTCGAATATCCTTCCATCCTGCGCGCCTTTAAGTCACACGAAACTTGTTGACCTCAATGGGCAACAAGTTTCGTGTGACTCAAAGGCGCACAAGATGGAAGCGCTCGAAAGGGCGTGATGTTACGAGTTGGTATCCTTCCAGTTCTTATCATTAGTTTCTGATATGTGTTGGTTATAGCGCAAACACAGTTGTGAGCACGACAGCCAACTGCTTTGATGATGTTAAAAACTGAAGCCGCATTTCAATTTCATTTTGGCTCCCGAAGTGAAAGTGAAACAGTTGGCTCGAAGCAGATCCGCCCTTCGCGCGCGCCTTCCATCCGCAGCCACAGCGACGTTATTATCCATCTACTGCATCCGTTCGCTCACCTTGTCAAAACGATGCCACAGTCCGTGACCGTCTTCTACGGCTCGCAGACCGGGGCGTCCGAGTCCATCGCGCAGGTATGAGTTTGTGTGCTGTGCTTGTCTTCCTTCGCACCCCACTCTATCTGGTTGTGGAGAAGAACCAATACGATAGGCACTGCAACCTCTAACGTACGTGTATGTATGTGCCTCTCTCTCTCTCTATGTGTGTGTATTGATTGCAAACAGCGGTTCTATGAAGAAGCGCTCGAGCGCCAGTACGAAGCCGAGTTGCTCCCACTCAACGACTTCCAGAACGTACGTTGACCGGTCTGACATGGCTCTATTGGCTGGCTCGTCCAGAATAGATAGATACCATTAGCGTATTGGGGACCATTGTGCTGACGACATTTATGTTGCTGTTCTTCTCCTTTCACATGGACAGTCGAAAGTGGCGGAGACCCCCGGCCACCATGTGATCATCGTGTGCTCGACGACGGGCAATGGTGAGCCGCCAGACAACGCGGGCAAGTTCTGGCGTTACGTCAAGCGCCGCACGCAGCCAAAGGACATGCTCGCGAACTTGTACTTCACGGTGCTCGGTCTCGGCGACACCAACTACGACAAGTTCTGGTACGTTGCCGGCGATTTGTAGATGTTATTAGTATCCGAATAGCGATGTGAATGGTGGCGATCCGCGGTACTAACTTCCTGTGTTGACTTTGCGTGTAGCTACATGGGCAAGAGCATCGACAAGCGCTTTACGGAGCTAGGCGCGCAACGTTTCTACGACATGTGTACGATTCAAACGCTACAATCTGGAAGTAAATTCCTCTCTCGATTCATTCTCTGACGTATCTTGTGCGCGCAACTTCCTCATCGTGCAGGTGCCGCTGATGAAGCTCTCGGTCTTGAAGACAGCGTGGAGCCTTGGGCCGACAGCCTGTGGGCCGCGTTTGACAAGTCCACTGGCGCTGGTGATGCATCAACCGAAACCAGCTCTGATGGAGACGCAGAGGGCGACGCGAACGGCAACGCGCAGGGCACCGAGCAAGCAGAGGAGGAAGAATCAGTCAAGACTCCGTACTTGCCAGCGAGTTTGATCTCGTACGAAGCGATGTTTGGGCCGCTCTCTGGTCCCGCGGAAACCCCTGAAGACATCCCAAAGCTGCCGTCAGCACTGTTCACAGTGCGCTTCTTGGATGAAGCTGAAGCTGCCTCTTCAAGCACTGCGAGTGACAAGGTGGACGGTGCCACTCCGACAGAGTACAGCTCTACACACCCATTCGAAGCGCCCATCATTGGTGCAAAGTACTTGACTGCCAGCCACTCGGAACGTAAAGTGCTCAGCTTAGACGTTGACAGCAAGGGATCGGGCATCAAGTACACTCCAGGTGACTCGATTGGCATCAAGTGCCCAAACCGCGCTGAAGATGTTGACGCATTGCTCGCTCGATTGGACATCAGCGGAGACAAGCTGTTCTGCCTTGAGGCAGCGCCGACTACCGGTCGAGTCGTTCGACGCCCGGCCGCCAAGTCTGGTGCCTCGGATCGATTCCCGACGCCTTGCTCTGTTCGCGACGCCTTTTTGTATTATGCTAATATCCTGAGCTCGCCAAAGAAGGCGGCGTTGCGTGCGCTTGCTATGTACTGTTCGGACGAAGAAGAGCGCGCTCATCTCTTGGTGCTCAGCAGCAAGTCTGGCGCTGCCAAGTACAAGGTATATGTTGTCCATTCTTCGGTTGTTAGATTTGGAATATGTCTTTCACATTCATTTACTAACTACTTGCACGCTATGTACCATTATTTCTACAGGAATTTATTACCGAACAGCAGCTCAACTTCGTCGAGCTGCTCCATCTCTTCCCATCCTGCAGCCCGGCTCTCGACCACTTGCTGAGCTTGCTGCCTCAGTTGATGCCGCGATACTACTCCATCGCGTCGTCTCCACTGGCGAATCCTGACCAGTTGTCGATTGCTATGACAGTCGTTGAGAGCTCGGTTGGACCGAACGGAATTCGCCGTCTTGGGCTTTGCACCAACTGGCTGAACAGCATTGCTCAGCCATTGCTCACCGCACAGAAACCGACTGACATCCCGGCGGTGAAGATCCCGATTTTCTTGCGTGCCACTCGCGACTTTTTGCTCCCGGCTAGCCACCAGTGGCCGCTTTTGCTCATTGGACCTGGCACAGGTGTTGCCTCCTTCATGGGGTTCTTGCAACACCGCTACTATGAGGTAAGCATCACGTTAGTGCACTCGAGTTTGTTGTCTCAGCGAATTATACCTGGGCTAACATTTTATCGCTCTTGGATAGGTGAAGAATCATTTGCAGCAAGCCTCGGACGTGTGCTCGGGGGTCTGGAGAGGTGGAATGGACCTCGACTTGGAAGAAGACGCCGAATTCACTAAGTCCCCTGCCATTACCGAGTCCAAAGGCAACTTCCTGTTCTTTGGCAACCGCCGCCGAAGCGAAGACTGGATTTTCCAGAAGGAGATGGAAGCGTTTGTTGCGAACGGCACCATTCGTCAGCTCTTCACTGCGTTTTCTCGCGATCAAGAAGAGAAACACTACGTGCAGCACGAAATTCGCACCAACGGCAAATTGGTCGCTGATTTGCTGCTCGAGTCTGGTGGGTACGTGTACGTCTGCGGCGATGGTGTGCAGATGGCTCGCGATGTCCACGAAGCCCTTCGCGACGTTCTCCAAGAGCACGGCAACCTGTCGAAAGAAGCGGCTGAGGAGCAATTGAGCGCGCTTGCCTCTCGCCAGCGATACGTTCGCGACATCTGGGGTTAGAAAGGCACTTTTTCACCTCCGAGCGCGAAAGCCCCTCCAGCACTGGAGCTAATGTCCGTCCGCCCTTGCTTCGATGCAAGGACTTCGCTGGGTACGCCTGCGTATGCTTTTTGGTTCCTCCCCCGCTTTATATTTTGTGTGTATTCGGATTATCATTTTGCTAATTCGAGGTAAAGCGCAAGAGAGATTAATAGACATGATCAGGTATCCATTCATTCATCTATGACCACCACCAACAAGGTTGCTTTTTCTCCAACTCAGTTGTGAGCCTCCTGGAAAGGGAAAGAAATACAAGACCTGAGGATCGGACTTTCTCGGCCGTTGACTTGGTGGGCTGTCGTTTCGAATTTTCTCAATCATGCAGACTGAAGACGTCAGTAGTCGGCGTTTCAAGTACTCGCTAAGAAAAGCTGAGATTTGGTTTCTGCTGCACGCGTTCAATCTGAAAGAAACGCAGGGAAGGAAGAGTGACTGAGTGACAGCGAGCGCCAAAGAAAGTGGAGACCAAGCAGCAGCAAGAGCAGCATGGAGCACGAAGAGCGCGTCGTGGAGTATTTTGTGGTTGCATCCACGAGACTTGACGGTACGTTTATCGTTCATTCGATTGCATGCACGCGCGCAGCTTCTGTTGGAGAATTCTGCACCAAACTGACGTTGGTAGTACTCGTTTGGTATCTTCTTTGTGTAGATTCCCAAGCGGAGCTAGAGTGCGCGTATCCTGACGAAGGCGAAAGCACTCGAGAGTTTTGTGAAAGTGTGACAATGGTACGCTGTTTGCTATCAACAAGCTCGCCATTTGAAGGAGTCGAGAGCTAACCCTCTGATGTGTCGATTGTTCATTTCTTGCATACAGTTCCTGTTTCCGCATACCTTCGGACAAGACTGGGACAAGCGAGGGTTACCCCCGCCGCCCATGCACAACATCTTCGCACTGACAGACGTCAATGGTGACCACCTCTACGGCGCCTCGCTTTGCTTTTATGAGACGCTGGTTCTTCCTTCGGACACCCCCCAGGTTAACAACGACGACGAAGACAACAACAACAACAACAATGGCAGCTCCGGTGGCGTCCAGTACCAGGCAAAATCCATTTGCTTGCTGAGCAAACGTCCGTTCTACACCCAGCTGCTTCGGTACCTTGAGCAGCTCTTCATGTTGGGCACTCGGCAGTCCCGCGTGAACGCTGACTTTAGTTCCACCGAGAACGCTGCAATGCGCTGGAACGGTGTGGAGAAAACACTTTGCAACATCTTCCACGAAGTCCCCATGCCGTACCGAGGTCTCGCTGTGCAGCTCACAGTCGCAGACGTTGAAATCGTGCTTGAGCGACCACTTTTGCCTGAGTTCCCGTTTGAAATGGACGTAGAGCTCATGACGTACGCGTTCATGATGGTGGAGCCCAAGGTGATGCTTCAGCTGTACCATCACATGCTGCTGGAGCATCGCATCCTCATTGTGTGCGCAGACAGCGTGCTGGTCACTGCCATCGCGGAGGCGATCAAGTGCCTGGTGTTTCCCATGACGTGGCTGCACGTGTACATCCCGAATATCCCAGACTCGCTCGATCTCAGTACGCTGCTCGAAGCGCCGGTGCCATTCATTGCGGGAGCGCACACGAGACAGCTCGAGCACGTGGAGATCCCAGAGAATGTCGTGAAATTGGAGTTTATTGCGGGAAGGTTCGTACTTGGCGCGACAGCGTCCGAGGTTTCCCTTCCAGCGCTCCCGGAGGCATCCCATCGAGTTGCGCTGAAGCTCGGAACGATTCGTCTGCCGGACTTTGCGTCGCAAAAGCGTGAATTCCATGAAAAACTATGGGACCGACGCATTCAGCTGCAGAAAATGTGCATGTCCAACACGATGACGACGACGATGATGAGCTCGTCACAGAATAGCAGCAACAGCAACAGCTCTGGCTCGATTCTCTGCAAGCCACTCTTTCTCACGCGACCAAACGCCCTGTACAAGAAAGTGATGAAGCTCTTTCTCGAGATCATGGCGGCGCTGCTCCAGGACTACCCTTCGTTTGTCTCGAACGATGGCAACCAGGCCGCCTTCGAAGCGGATAGATTCGTCGAGCGCAAACCAGCAAACGAACAGGTATGATGTAAATCGTGGGAATACCTTTAGACTAGAATATCTGTCCTGTTACTCACCACCGCTTTTGATCTACAGGCATTCTATCGGGAGTTTGTACGCACAGCTCTCTTTCAGTCGTTCATCGTGCAGCACAACGACCACATGAGCGGCAGTTTACCGCATGACGACGTCATCAAGCTGCAATTCGTGCACCGCCGCCTGCTCAACGACGATGCCAAGGACTTTCGAGGCAGCTTCGGGACAAACTCCGCCAGCAAGACGTTTGTCGCGCATGCACCACTGCTTCCAGCGCTGCCCATGTCGAAAAGGAAGAAATCGTTCGTTCTTCCAGCGCGCATGTCGGTCAGCGGCGTACAGAGCGGTGTCAAGGGAAGACCTTCCATCACGCTGGAGCCAGTCAACGTGAGCATCCGCTTTCCTGAGCTCAATGTGAGCGCATTTGGGAGCCCACGCAAGATCGTTTTCCCGACACTCTCAAATGACGCGGCAACATCGTCACTAGGGACGTTTCTCAAGACTACTTCGACGAGTGTAAGTCCTCTGTGTTTTTCATACTCCACAATGATGTATGTGCATACTTTGACGAGTTCTAACTCCATTTAAAATTGCTGCGCAATGATTCAGAAACAACCATCGAAAGATCTTGGGATGGAGTGGATGCAGCAGATCATGAAGAGCGTGTCGATGCCCGCAGTGCCGTTCAAGAAACCGGATTTCATGGCAAACTTGGACCTGCCCGCTGCATTCAAGAGATCGCGGACGATCGATCGTATCGGCAAATCCGTCCCTTCGTCGCCATTCTATCGGACGATGACTCAGAAAGCGCTTGAGAGCACCAACAGCATCTTTGAAGTCGTGAATCACTTTTCGGCTTTGAAACAAGACCCGCAGACTCGAGCTGATCCAGTTGTCAAATTGATTTGGCTCGTCACAACGAGTGCGTGCGCATGCAAAGACCAAGTAGTGGAGCTCACGGAGGCACTCACGCATGCTCTGAAACATCACGAGAAGAACTCAATTCAAGCAAGCGACGCTTACTGCCAGCTAATTGATTGTCTGGGTACCTGTGGTCACCCAAGCGAAGCGAAGGCTGTGTTTGAAGAATGCTTGAGTGGGAGCCACTTGATCTTGCTGGAGACGAATGCAAAGCACAAGTACTTCTGGAAGCCTTTCAGCAGTCTCATGCGATGCTACATCGCAAACGGACTCGTTCAGCGTGCGTTCGACGTGATGGTGCAGGTAAAGATTGAGGAGGAGCAACATCTGGATCCGTCGTTGGGATCGCTGTGCTTTGGAGCCCAGGTGCTGAGTTCCGAAAATGAAGTGCTGGTCGAGCGCATCTACACAACCTTCAGCTGCGGAAACATCGGCATTTACTTGGCGGCACGCGGCTCTGGTGTTGGAGCGTTGGTGCTTGCGTTCGAGACGTCCGATGAGGAGGATGGAGACGGCAACACTGACAACAACGACATTGGTGGCGACGAGAATACCACCGATGAACCTCCACTGAAGCAGCGCGCATTTGATGAAATGAGAAACGCAGCTACCTGCGTCAAGGAAGGCGATGCTGTCGAGACGATCAACGGCGAGATGGTGCTTCAGTACCCATTGGCAAGAATTGTCAACTGCTTAAAACAGGCGTATCGTCCTATGACAATCACATTCTTGAGAGGGTTGTCGAAGATCGAAACCTGCTTGGCGACCATCAGCACCAGCACCAGCACCAGCAACGGAAGCAACCTCACCAACGGCTTGGCCTCGAACAATTTCCTTCGAGCAGGTGGTGGTAGCAGTTCGTTATCCCGAGACGAACAGCAGTTCCGTCCGCGAAAAGACTTGTACGACCGCTTTGGGCTCTTACCGCAGAAAGGCATTCGCATTACCACGCTCGCAGACTGCACGAGCTGCGGGGGTCGAGCGTCGCTCTCGGAAATCCAGGAAGGATGGTCTTCTTCGGATGCGAACGACTACACGAGTCGCTGTGCAAGCTGCGGTCATCGGTACGTGCCTCGCCTGTGCGTGATGCTCGGCGTGATGACGGCATTCTACCAGCCAGCTCACGACTCGAATGGCGCCGCGCCGGAAATTCGCGTCGAACAGTTTGAGTACCTCTCGGTGCTGGTGATCCGCAAGGAGCTGGCAAACCTGTCACAGAAGATCCCGTTGACGATGCTCAGTATGGCGGAGCTGCGCGAAATGAACCCGCGTATCTACTGGAACATTGCGGTGAAGCTACTCTCGCTCTCGTGCCCACTGGACTTCCTGGATCTCCCAGATATGACCAAGGCGGACAGCGAACCGAGTACCGAAGTGGTTGCAAGCGAGGAATCACCAGCAGCAAACCACGAAAATAATCTCAAGAAGGAAATTGGGCAAAACGGCTCGCTTGGTCTTGACGACAGCGGGCTTCAAGACCTCCAGCAGTGTTTTCTGCGAACGCTTCAGAAGATCAAGTCCGCGAGTGGCTCGACCGGTTCGTGGGAGGTTCTTGCGTCGCAGATGCTTGGTCAGCTGGAAAAGTATGCTCGAGACAATCTGGGAGGCATTGATAACATGAGTGTACCTAGTGGTGTTGAAGACGACGGGGATGACGACAACAATGAAGAAGCTCTAACCGATTGCGACGAAGCAGAGGAGCGTCGTAGCTGCCGAACCGCGAGTGCTGCAGAATCGACCAATGGAGGAAATGATGAGGAGGGTGATGACGAAGAGCTGTGCGACAGCACTGAGTTCGATGCGGATGTTAAAGCAGCTTTGATCTCCCCAACGCTTCCAGAGGAGGTGCTTACCAACAAGAAAGAGCTGCTGCGGATGCCTGAAAGCCCCCGGTTGGCTCCGTTCCAGCGTAATTCCCGTGGACGAATGCTTTCGTAAAATTTAAACGAGATGAAGATGGATTTCCTTTGCGGTCAATACAATAACCAATGATTACAACAAGAAACCCCCAGCAGTTTTTGGTTGGTGCAAACATGTGCAAACATGTGCGAGAAACTGCGACTGACATCTTGCAAACAAACAGCATTGAAAATGGTTGCGTCGCTATTTCGACACTGTACTTGGGATAAACAACAACAGCAAAAAAAATGGAGACGGCTCACGAGTCTGATGATGAAGCGGCAGTGCTACCAACCACAGTGGGCGTGCCGAGCCATGCGGGGCAGCGAGTGGTGTGGAACAGAGCGAAGAGCGAGTTCGATCTCCAGCCGATTCGATGTGACCTTGGAGGACAGAAAGCGTCTTCTGCGGCTCCATCCGCCTACACAAGCACAGTGACGGCCGAATCGCTGGACACTGCGCTGAGCAAGTTTGAGATCGACCAGTTCCGATACGAATCAAAATCAAGCTTTCTCGACTTCCAGCCCACCAGATCCCAGCTGACCCATAAAATCCTTAGCTCAGGCTCGCCCGTGAAGTATCTGCCCAACTTGCTATCAAAGTGGAGCGCATTGCTCGACTTCTTCAGCCAAAGAACAACCAAGATACCAGATCAGTACTATGGGATTTCACTATGCGAAGAGCTCCTGGAAATCGCTCAGTCCTTCAAGTCGATGGGCGACATTGAAGAGGCGCGCGCCCACTTGGGCAAATGCGCCGCGCTGGCTCGTCGTCTTGGCCACACAAGTCAAGAAGAACCAGCATCTAGTGCTGCTACTACTGTCTTTGAGAAAGCCAAGAAAGCGCTCTTCGGATGCATCAAGTTCCAGGAATCGCTTGCGAACTGCCAGCGTTTACTGCTGCGAAGCAAGAGTCCACCGCAGGTGTTGGCGTATTTGGTGCGCGAAGTGGATTTACTGAGCTCCCAGACGCCATTTTCAATCGAGATTTTGAGGATCAAGTCGGATTTGCTCTGGAGAACGGGTCAGCACGCGGCGATTGTGAGCTGCTTGACGGCGTCGCCTTCGCTCACGGAAATGGACGTGCACCTCACTTCCACGTACGCGAGGGCTCTGGAAGGCCTGGGGTTGTATCAGCAATCGCTCAACGCTGTGCTCAAGCGGCAGGACAACGAGGACCCCTCCACACCAGCGCGACGTCTTCCAGCTGGCTCAGAGGACACCGTTGTTGCTGCCCTCTATTCTCATAAACAACGGCTGAAACAGCTTCTCGAGTGGAAAGCCAAGGCTGAACAGCTTCAGCGCGACGAGAAATACCAAGATGCTGCGCGTTGCTACTCGGAGTGTGTGGACTTGCTGACGAAGGACTGCAACAACAGTTTTAAAGCGACTTTGCTGTTCAACCGCGCAAACATGACGCTGATGATGATGATGGGCTCAGCAGCACCAGCAGCTATAGAAGCGACTCGCCTTCTCTCTTCGGTGATCAGTGACCTAACGCTGAGCCTCAAGCTGAACCCGTCCAACCAGTTGGCAAAGCTGCGCTTGGACACCGCGGTGCTGCAGCTAGAGACCGAGAAACTCAAATCCAGGATCAAGTGACGCTTTCCATTCTTTTCAAACAGCATTCTCTATTGTCTCTCTTGATTGATGGTTGGATCATCATCTTACACTACCTTCTATTGCTCCTCGTTCTTACCATCTTCATCAATGCTCTCTACTTGAGCACCAGAAGCATTTGCAGGTTGCCCAGGAGCAGGTTGCTGCTGGGGCTTGAGCGCGTTGATGTACTGCTGGTTGGCCTCGTTGCCCTCGCACAGGTTGCGCAGCGCCACGAGCGACCACTCTCGCACGAGCGGGTTCGCGTCGTCGATGTTGCAGTGGTTCAAAAAGAGCACCAAGTGGCCGCGCTCGCGCACAATGTCCTGGTGCTCGCTGTGGCGGAAGCTCAGGTTCCCCACTGCACGGATGATCCCCGATCGGTATCCAAACGGCTCAGCATCGCTCTCTGAGGAAGACGGACCGCCACCAGTAGTGGGGGCGTTGGTCGCCTGAGCGCCGCCTTTCATGCCGAGACGCCGCAGCTGCCAGACGCGCTGGAGCTCCTCTAGGAGCGACACCAGCAGCAGCTGCGCCTGCTCCGTGTGGATCAACGAGGCAAACTGCGTCACTTCGCCGATCGCGTCAAGCAGCAGCAGCTTCGCCTCTTTCTCCAGCTCGATCCACATGAGTTTGCGCACTTCTTCGGCCTCTTCGGGGCGGTCGTCGTCGTCGCTTGTGATCACGTACACCCACGTGTTCTTGAGGAACTCGAATAGCTCCTGCGACGCCACGGCGCCGTTTATACGCGCAACTGCTGCGGTTTCTTGACGGTCGCTTGGCTTCTGGCGACCGGACTCAAAGTGCGACGTCACCCACAGCGTCATCATGCGCAGCAGGATCAGCTGCTCGGGCGTGACGCGCGACCACAGTTTGCTCAGCATGTGCGCGCCGACAGCGTTGTAAATGTCTTTCGTGTACCCGGCCTCAAAGAGCACGCGGAAGAGCAAGCAGATCCACTCGAACGCAGGATCCTGGTCGTCGTGGCTGGTCGGTAGTGGTAGAAGAGCTGGTGTAGAGGAGGATCCAGCTGAGCCGGATGCTGGCTTGACGAGACAGCGCTGCAGCACTGTGGTCACCAGGTTCCGCGCACAGACCTGAACATTATGGGACATAGTAAGTTTGTTTAGTTCTGATACAGTGAGGGTATACCACAGAGCTGCAACAAGTGTTCGCACCAGATCCACTCGGCGCTGTGTGACTTCCTTAGATCCGCTGCCTGGTGTCTGCTGCGAGTTGACGCAGTTCAAGATCAGCGCAACAGCGAACGCGACGATCTTGCGATGCTCCTGGCACTCCACCAGCACTTTCTACAGTCCCAAAAGCAACCACAAACGACACAATTAGAGCGCTTCTCAATTGGCAATTTCCTACAGGAGCTCGTTGCGTCTGAGCTCCATGACCAGAGAGCTTAGACACGCACATATACCTGGAAATGGTCGGGGAAGAACATCTCCCACACGATCGCTTGGTTCTGCTCATTCCCAGTCACGCAGTTGACGAGGAATTGCAAGGCGACTTGCGACAGGAGCACAATCGACCTGTTGTGGTATCATATTCATTTCAGCATATGCAGCAAAGCGACAAAGTTAGCAGTTGTGGTCAGAAATGCAGCGCAAAATGGTAGACATCACGTACGCTTTCACCGTATCCTCTTCCACGTCCACCCACTCGCAGCAGCCGATGACAATAGCATGCGCCTGCATCGATATGAGCACGAGCGCACAGTCAGCTAACCACCCGCACAGCTACAACACCATTCACGTCCAGCATCAAGCTACAGCGTACCTGCTGGATCACTCTCGTGGCTCTGCAAGCCGCCTGGTTCGCCTTGCACGATACGCACGCATTGCGCAGCAAGCGAAACGCAGACGTCGCAGTGTCGACGTGCTTGGCAACTTGAGCGACATCTTGCACTTTCACACTCGTCGGCGTGAACTCACCAGTATCTAGTCCGTTCTGCGCCTGGGCTCGGCTCACTCGGATCGTGTACCCGAGTCCATCGTCGTCGTCGTCGTCATCGGCATCATCGACACCATCACCATTGCTGCTGCTAATAGCAAACCCACTCTCTTGGCCCTCATTGCTGCCGTTGCTGACGACAACGATAAGCTGCTTCAGCGCCGTGTGCGCTTCGTCGAGTGCGCTCTCCACGCGCAGCCACACGTCCGCCGAGTCTGCGAGCGATTGCCTGTAGCGCGTACCACAAACGATAAGAGAGTGAGTCATTAGGAGTAGAGGCGTATGGAGATCGCCGTGAACTGCCATTTGCCAGAGAGCGCAGTCGTTCGTACCGGAACGCATCGCTGCGGCACTGCGCCGCGAGCGCTTCAAAGTCGTCGTGCATTGCTGGTTTTTGATTTGGATTGTCTTGATGTGTCTTTCACCAGTTATTGAGGGGCCACTATTGGAGTTAAAGCAGCTTGACTGACTCACTGATTGTGCTGGCGCACAGAAGACCGCGTTAATATAGAAAACCCGAGCCAACAAGCCTGACTGTACACCTATACAGAAAGAGAGAGTGAAAGAGAGTGGCTTTACAGTTCATGCAGTAGCTGAACTGCTCTGCAAATTACTCCCCATCAAATTCAAGTGAGGTACATTATGATTGTGCCTCACTCGTTCATCCAAACCGAAAGCAAGTGAAAAAAGCTTGGAAGCTTTTTGTAAACCAGCAAGCTTCACAAGTTGGTCGTTTTCGAGCTCGAAAAAGTGTTTTGCGTTTTGCTGCTGAACTTTCAGCTTTGCTTGTGAAGAGGGCAAGTTGGTTGCGTTTCACTCCATTGCAACAGCGAAGGTGCAATTTCATTCAAAACATACACTTCCAGGCCAAGCTGAAAATCAGCTGAAACGTGTTCCCAGGAAATGTGCAAGTTCGAGCAACAGTACGCGAAAGGTGTGCACCTTGTGCCGAAACTTCATTTAGCCGGAAGAGCTCCATGCCATCTCGTCAGCACAGTAGACGCGCTTGGTGCTTCCTCGATGGTTTCCCACGAACTTCTAACATGGATGATCAGTGACTTATCCCTAACAACAGAGTGATGGCTGGTTACGTTACGCTCCTAATTCAAAACAAATCCTAAATACAACTTTAAGGTTTGGTGCGGTAATCCCCACTTTTTCCGCGAATCTGTTCATTCCATACATTCCTTACAAACGTCAAGAGAGTTCTCCATTAAACAGGGTTTTCGGAAATTTTTCGAAATTAAAAATGACTCAACAAATACCCTAGCCTCGACACAGAGCTGCACTAGGGAAAGGGTACATCACATTAAAACAATGCGATTGGCTGGTCAAACGACGTTTCGTCAACCCTTTTGTACCCTACCCCCACGATCAATTTGGCTCGATTTTCAAACACAGGCGTGTGGTTTCTTGTCCGAGCATACAAACTCCAAGAGTACCGCCACCGACCCTTTTGAATTTGAAATCCAGTCAGGTCGAGGGGGTTGGACAGCCACATACAAACGCCCATACAAACCGCACTCGCCCCAGAGTGAGTGAGTGGTCCCAGAGAGAAACTGGACGGAAGGAAGAACAAAGAAAAGCAGACGTGAGCAGACGTCGCCCCTCCCGGGCCTCTGCCTCCCGCCAGCCGCCTCTCTCTTGGGTTTTGTATGCTGACCATGACGCCTCCAGATTGCGGGCGAGAAGCGTCATCTCGCCTCGTTGGCGCCCCCCTCGGCCACTGACTTGAAATTTGTATGCTGGCGGCCACGACGACGCTGTTCTCGCACATTCTTTGGAGAGCGAGTGGTGGGTATCGGATGCATTGGCTTTTTCCATTTTTCATTCCCAGTTTCGCGTCCAAGCCCCCAGAGCCCAAACAAGACACAGCAAGAAACTCAAGCCAACAAGCCCGTACTAAGACAAGATGGCCCGTACCAAGCAGACCGCGCGCAAGTCCACCGGCGGCAAGGCACCCCGCAAGCAGCTCGCGACCAAGGCCGCCCGCAAGAGCGCGCCGACCGCCGGCGGCGTGAAGAAGCCGCACCGTTACCGCCCGGGCACG
>JAASFI010000577.1:0-22910 GCA_023333705.1 Globisporangium viniferum | reverse complement strand
CCTTTGAGCCACGAGCAAACCCCACTTACTGGTGTGCAGACGCTTGGACTGGACGTGGCGTCGTTCGCATACAAATCCAGAGACGAGCTCGCGTCGAAGTAGTGCATAGCAGCTACAAGTTTTAATAGCAGCAACTGCAAGA
Source organism: Globisporangium viniferum (assembly GCA_023333705.1). Taxonomy (NCBI): domain Eukaryota; phylum Oomycota; class Peronosporomycetes; order Pythiales; family Pythiaceae; genus Globisporangium; species Globisporangium viniferum. Next base: position 22,768 of record JAASFI010000577.1, on the reverse strand, counting down.
GCGATTGAACATATCCAAAGTCCACACGTTAATAATAAGAGCCTGGCAGGGTTCGCCGATCCAACAAACCTTGCATCTCATAATAGTTTTCGGTACTGATCGGAGATAGCGAAGCAGCCTTGAAGCTTGGAATGGAGACCGCGTTCATCATGACCAGCCTGTCTTCTCACCTCCAAGCACTGCTCAATCTCCATCCTACGGCACAACACAACACAACCAACTTCAGCTGATCTGAAACTCATGGAGGGCTTCATTCTCGCCGTGTCGCCAAACGACAAGAATGCCAAGAAAGTGTGGCAGACTGTGTTTCTCAAGCTCGACGACATCTCCGCCAAGCTCGTGGCGTTCACGGACCGCTCGCAGTACTGTGTGCAGTGGAGTCTGCCGCTCGTCGGCGCAGACATTGCGACGCCCATACCCGGTGAACCGAACCACGGCGTCAACGTGGACGACACGCCGTTCTGCTTCTATGTGCGCAACAACACTGGCAGCAGCAGCAACAAGGCGTTGGCTGGAACTAGCGCTGGTGGTGACGCGTGCCACTACCTGACTGCCCCCAGTGACGAAGTCAAGAAGCAGTGGGTGAAGCTCCTGCTCAAGACTGCGAAGGACGGACCGCGGACGCCTCGGTTCGCGAATATGCAGGCGGAGAACGAGTTCTCGTTCCAAGCTCGCGTCGTCAAGTTCCGAACCAACGACGGAGGCAAACACGCAGTACGTAAATCTCGGTCTCGTGCTCAGGATTAACTTGGGAGTATCTCACGATAATCGAATGATTTGCTGTTGGACAGGAATACTTGATCGCGTGCTCCTGCCAGCTTTTCAGCAAGATAGCCGCGCGCAGACTCGCCAAGCAGTGGGACGTCTGGCACCGTTTCTCCGAGTTTGACGCGCTCAACGAGTACACCTTATGCTTTTCAATCTCCATGATAAGGAGCGCTGAGATAATTGGCTGATCTGCTGCTGGTTGAATGGTGTCGCTATAGAGCTCTTAAGGTGTCGCTCGGCGCGTGGCTCTCGGGGATCGACTTTGTCAAGCACCGTCGCGACGCACTGCGTTCGCTCTTTGGCAGTGCGCTTGAGCACGACTTCCTCGAAGAACGCCGCCTGCTGCTCGATACGTACATCACGCGCGTCTGCGATCTCAACAGTCCTGTCGAGTTTTTCAAGCACCACGCGGACCCGAATCTAAAGAAGTTCTTCTGCTTCGACGAGCACTGCCAGAATGTGGTACGTTTTCAACCACCAGCGTAGATTCATCACAGCTACCCTTGCTCACCTGGCCTTTGTTTGATTCTTTGACTTCAACAGGACGAGAGTCCTCGCAAAGCATCGAAAGGCAGCCGTACGAAAGAGCAGAAGGCGCCGCGAAAGTCGGACAAAAGCGAGCACGACAATAACTCGAATCGCCAATCTCTGTCTTCTTCTCGTGCCACATCTGACGCTGACAGCCGAGCAGAGTTTCGATACAGTGAAAGCAATAGCGTTGGACCTGCCCAAAAAGACTCGTCAGCTCCGAAGAAGCACCACCATCACGACCATAGCGACAAGACCAAGGCCGAAGAAGGCAAGTCCTCTGACAAGCGCGAGCGCCGAGCCAGCAAGAAGAAAGTAAAGAAGAACCACTTGAAAGGCGAGGCTCTCTCACCACGCGAAGACACGGACATTCTTCGCTCAGCGTCTCCAACGAGTGCGCATTAGATCACTCGCTTGCACTTACCATCCACTTCTCGAGTCGATCAGCAGCTTGATCGATCCATTGCACACCAAATCCAATTTATGAAAACAACCATCATTTAGCACAAAGCAGTAGTCTTTCTTTACCTGATAGAATTTGGTTTGACATTGCGTTTTGTTGTCCATGAGCAACTTCAGCAGTTCAGAAACGCTACTCACTCGCATTCGAAAACAGCAAGTAACTTCGCACGCGTAAATTTTGTGATGCCGATGTGCCACGCTCTTAATGGGCATCAACAGACTGATGCTTGTCTTGGCTAGACGCGGACCCTTGTCTGACCGCCTAAATAACGAAGAAACAACACGCAAGAGATAGGTAAAGATGATTGCAAGAATTGCAGTAACTAAGCAACCCCAGCTTTGAAATTCACATACCTGGTGGCTTGATCCGCCGAACACGGGCTTGAAGTACTTCTCGTCCACCTTCAAGCGTTTACACATACCAGAATATCAAAACCGTTAGCGAGCTATTTGACCTGACCGACACTAATCACCGTTTTCCATTTCAAAATGGTTGCTTACATTGCCCCAAAACGAGTGCAGATCGTTCGTCGCAGTGATATTTCGTCGAAAAAGGCGAGGTCCATCGCCACGCTCGTCACTTTCCTCATCTCCTCGGTTCACTCCACCATGATGATCCAAATTCTAGACAGTTTGCACGAATGATAAAACTAGGTTAGAGCTCTAAATCACCACCCATCATTGCGCCTCTGTCAGTGTCAAGCGTACCGTCTCGCCCAGCAAACCGAATTCTTCCTCCTCGTCCTCGCGATCTTCGTTCGATGTCGCCTCACGATCTCGCTAGAGAACAACAGCAGCATGAAGTTTCATTTAAGTGATTCCAAAATGCACTATCACCAAGAAGAAGGCAACGAATTGAACCACTTACCTTGAGCTTCGTGTACTTGAGAAGAGGCTCCGTGAGTCCGCCACAGATGATTGTCGTGAAAATCACCACTGCGCAAACCAAAATCAAAGTTAATGATGCACTCCACAATAGTATCAATAGTACCACACAGTGAAACTGTTACCTGAAAGTGTGGTTGTGACGTAGAGGTCTTGGTTCGGTCCTGGCATGTTTCTACAATAGTTGAGATCACATGTTTGATAGAATGAGTATCAAGTTCGACCTGTTCCCGATACTCATAAGCAAACATGATATGAGACGTACTGGGACAACGCAAATGCAATGGCTCCTCGCAACCCAGCAAACCAGAGCACGATCTGCATCTTCATCGGGATCTTGGTCGTTCGCCTGTCACATGATAACAAAAAGGGATCAATACATCATCATAGCTACGCCGACTCGCTCAACAAGCGCACACGTACCCCAAATTCGCGAGCCAACTGAACGGAAACGTGTTAAACAGCCGCGCCACGAGGCAGAAGATGATCGCGAGTACGATGAACTTGACATCCCATCTGCCGAATTGACCCGCGCACACGCCCATGCCCATGTACAAAAAGACAAAGAATTCGGAGACGAGGGCGAAACTCTTGAAGATGTGCTCGGCAGTGACTTGGGACGGCTTTGACAGGTTGTAGGAGTTGTAGTGCGCCATCGTGATTCCGCAGAAGAATAGCGACATGATCCCCGACAGCTTCATCACTTCCGCGAGCGCGTAGGAGCCGTACGCAAAGAGAAACAGCAGCGTGATTTCGTACGCTGGGTAGCCCTTGATGTTGGTGTTCTTGCACATGAACGAGCACCCAAGCCTGCAAAACGTGCGTGGCGATAACAATAAGATAACAATGTTAGTACTAATTGCGCGTTCAGGTTAAGAAGGCAAGCTCTTGGTAGGACGTACCCAGTGACGACTCCACACGCGACAGATCCGAGCGAGATGAACGCAAACTCCACTATCAGCGATGCTACGGCGCCGTATGTGAACTCACTCCCAGACTCTTCGAACTGATCATATGGGGGGAGCGGAAATGGTCAGTTTGACAACCAAACACGATACAAAACCATCAGGGACTCAATTTTTTTACCTTTAGAAACGTGTTGAAGAGCACAATCGCGACTGCGTCATTCAGGACGCTCTCGCCAAACACGAGACTGTAGAGCAGCGGGTCCAGGTTCAGCTCTGGATTGCCGAGGATCGAGAGCGTCGCCACGGGGTCGACTGCCGAAATCAGCGCACCAAAGAGCAGCGCTTCCAAAGGTGAAGACGTGTCGATTTGGATCCACCCCAGCTACATGAGCGCGACAGGCAAATAAAGACACAAAATGAGCTCACCACACGAGAATTTACAACCTCCAATTGAGCCGATTGCCAGCCCACCTTGCCCGCATAGAACGTCAGGAAGCCAATGATGAAGGTCGAGACCATGGTTCCGAGCACCGCGAACAGCAAAATCGTACTGCACAAGCACCGCAAACAAAGTCAATCACTCCAGTTAGCGTTCATACAACTAATACTTGCAATAGAATCAACTCCAGTGGCAATGAACGTACTTGAAGTTGTTGAAGAATCGTTTCTGTCATTTGATGGTTGCAATATCATACACAAGCAATGAGCAAGAGTCAGCATGGCCATTATCATCATTCACATTGTATGGTAGATTCACATTGTATGATAGAATCCCTTTCAATCAAAGCCAGCGTGTCGTCATTACCCGATGCAGCGAATACCCGGCTTCAAAGATGATCGGCGGCAGCAGCAGAAAGTAAAACATAATTTTCTGCGTTTCCAAAGACATACACGGCAACAGTTCGTGGGTTAAGTCAACACGGCTAGTGTCAAATAGGGATTGAATTGGAAGTCCTTGGACAAACGCAACATAGGCACTTACATTGAACCGCAAAAACTCCATTTCTTTCCGGCTCGGAAAGAAGAGGCGCGCACTATTATAATCGAGAGACAGCAGTAATCACACAGTCAGTCAAACACGTGCTCATCACTAAGCGCAGTACTGACTTGTACGAATGACCGCGTACCAGATGCCGACAATGAGCCCCACGAGCATCGCGGCGCCAGACTCGGGGAGATAGTAGAACCGGTACTCCTTGATCAAATAGGCGCACACGATGCAGAGCCCCAGGATGATCACCTAGTCATACGTATAAAACAATACCAATGATCAGCAGCATGCGTACCACAGCAGAGCACTCGTAGCCAGCATTAACATAGAGCCACGTACGAAGAGCAAAGTGTTGAGCGCGCCAAACTCATGCAGCCCTTCGCCAGGCGCCTTGTCTGCAACCGAAGCATATCATTACAGCACAACAAAGAGAGTTCACGTCAATGGAAGTACATTATATGTACACACTAATACGGTCATTGTGACGGCATCAGCGGCACACAGGCCACACACACACATACCGAGCAGCTGGATGTCCACCATGTCACCACGCGTTGACGTTGCTTTTTGTTCCACCCCACAAGCGCAAACCTGAAAAATGCGGGTTCAAGTGTTGTGTGGCGTCAACTGGCTGGAGCGCTCCACATTTTCACCCACGCTATGTCCTACAGTTTGAACCCAAAGAAAGATCTGGGTCAACTATGTGGGCCACTCCAGAAAATGCACGGAAAGTGCGGATCTCACACTTGCGCTTTTTGGCGCATTACACTCGCGAGCAGATCCAAACGAGCGAGCGCGACCAAGTGGCAAGGGGAGAAGCTAGCGCGGCAACCAAGAGAGAGAGAGAGAGAGAGAGCGTGACAGCGAGCGAGAGAGAGAGAGAGAGAAAAAAAAGGAGGAGGCGATGGACATGCAACAGCAGCTGGTCGCGTGCGCGCGACAGCTCTTCGAGGGCGTGCCCGGCAGCGCGGCGCAAAAAGAGGCGAACGCGTGGCTCATGGCGCTGCAGAGCAGTGACGAGGCGTGGCAGCCCGCGCTTCAAGTGCTGCAGCAACCGCCGCGCGAGAACGGCTGTGTGCTCGCTGCGCCAGTACTTGTCGCGATGCAGATCGTGCGTCTCAAGACGTCGCAGGAGTGGATACACATGACTGCGCAGCAGAAACGCTTTGTGCGCGATGTAAGATTGGAACCTTTCATGGCTTTTTCTTTACCTTGCCGTCCTTTAACAAACAGGTTAATGAGAGGTGATGGAGAGGGGCTCTTCTGACTGCGTTATGTGTATGTGCATGTCACCGACTGGATGGCTACACTTTCTCTTTCGCACAGACACTTCTATCACTGCTGGGGACAGCGTGCACGAGCGACAAGAACGCGCTGACGCCTGCCGCTTTCCGCATTGCGTGCGTCATCGTGGCGGACATCATTGTCAAGACGTGCAGAGAGTGGACAACGTGGAAGAGCGACTTGCAGCAGATCGTGGACGCAAGCATTGCCCAGAAGAGCGCAATGGGTGCCATCATGGTATGGATGCATACGTTAAAGCCGCGTTTTGCGATGAAGGGATTGTCGGGAATGGTGCATCAAAGCTGACTCATTTCTGCTCGTGGTGCTACTGTAGTTTGAAGAGGTGGTTGGAGCGATTCCGCATCAAATCGTAGAGTCCATGCACTTGTGGACCCACGAGGAGCTCCAAGAGGTAGTCGCAATCTTCCAGCACGAATACGAGCACGTGATGTTCTTCGCTCGCACGGTTCTCTCCAGCATGTGGGTGGAAATTTCAGTTCTTTGCACTAAAAAGTGCACTCTGGTTGCTGCGTGTGTTCATGAAGTACTCACAATGTCTCTCTAACCGCTCATGTCTGGATGTGTCTGTTGCTTTCAAGTGCAGCCCAGAGGCACATACGAACGCTCTGCGTTGTATAGAGAACTGGCTTGTTGGCTGCATCGCGACACAGGAAGATTTTGGACTGGACGCTATCAAGCTCTACTCTGGGTAAGCCTCAGTGGAAGCTTTGCCATTGTTACTCTACAGCCCCATGTCTGACAATGCATTTGTTTGTTATGTTAGAGGTCTATTGGAGGCACTCTTTGGTGCAGCCGTCTGTGACAATGAAGAGCTATCACAGGTATGCATTGATGAACAGATTGTTTTGTGGCCTGTACTTCTCTGATAGAGCTGACTCACGTGCAAATCGGATGTAGCTAGCTGCAGAAATTGTCGCCGACGCATTCGCGAGCTCGCCTTCGGAGGAAATTGATAATGAGAGCCTCTCAGAGGCGGTCTGTTATGCTGCGCATCATCTTTTGCAAACGAAGTCGGTGTTCGACCAGCAGTCCTCGTCTGCTGGCATTGCAGACTCGGACGACAGCCACGGGACGATCTGCCGCGGACTCTCGCGGATCGCGTGCTCCTTGGCGATAAACCACACGGCGATCCTCTTCTCGCCCGAGATGAACGAAAGGAAGAAGCTGCTGGCGAACAATACCAGCGTCTACAGTATTGGCAGCACCGAGTCTTCCTCCTCGTTCAGCTCAGCATTTTTGGAGTATTTATTGAGCTGCTCGGCGCACAAAGACATCGCCGTGGCAGAGCCGACGCTCGAGTTCTGGTTCTTCTTTCTCGACAAGAGCACGCAGAGCGGGTCGCTCTGGCAGTTGCTCACGAGCGTCGCGGAGCAAGAACACGTGCTCGCGCTTCTTGGGCGGCTCGTGAACACGCTGATTAACCACTGCCGCTACCCAGCGTGGTTTGTGGATGCGCAGCAGATCACAAGTGACGATAGCGAGATCGAAGGCATCGCCAGTATCCGCAGGTATGTTTGCTTGGTAGTTTTGGTATACTCATTTTAAATTGTCCTCACTAATTGATTGAATTTGGTTGTCCACACAGAGAGATAGCCGATACGTTGCTGAGCCTGTTCTCGAAATGGCCGGGGCTTCACGGCGAGCGCGTCGGCAACTACCACTCGTGCGTGAAAGGCATGATCGACCTACTCTACACGTCCGCTGACATCGCGCTGATGGATGCGATCCTGTTCCTTCTCGAGTACATGATCGAGCTTTTCGACATCGACTCGTCCGATTCAGATTCAGATAGCGATCAGGAGGAACCTGCTGTGTCGCAGTCATCCGAAGGCATTCAGCTCCTCCAGTCGGTTCTGAACAATGCACACAGATTGCCAGCACACCCACTGACCATCAACGGCATCGCAAGGTACGGCGAACAAAGTCTTCGACCATTTTCAACAATGTAGAGTAACGGATATCTAACTTCACTTCCAATCTGTAGATACCTGCGTTCGTTTAGCAATGCGATGGTACTACCAGGTGACACGTACATCCAGGCGTCGCTCGATTTGTGCCGTGGTCTTCATTTCCCGTCGTCGTTCCCAGTTGCAGCGCATGCGCTGCTCAGCAATTGCCCAAGCATCAGCAAATACACTGAAGTCAGCGACCGCTCGAAGTTGCTGCAGACGCTTCTCGCTCTGAGTGCGACTGCACCACCAAGGGTGTCTGACGCTGCGCGAGGCGACCTGCTTGAGGCTACTTTCCACACCATGGACGGGATTTCAAACACAGGTAGAGTCTTGTTTGCTGAATTTTAACAGTGTGTGCTGCCTGTGTGTTGATGACAATGTTGCTTATCCTACGTTGTGCCATGACCTTGACAGAGTTCGCTGGGTTTTGCAACAAAGTGCTCACTCCGATTACCACGGCAATGCAGAGCGCTTCGTCGGAAGAGTGCGCGCGTGCGATCGGATTGCTAGGGCGGGCGATCAGTGGCGTCCAAGAGCCCACCCAGGCGCTCGCGCTGATCGACCAGATCTGGGCTCTTGTTGGCGCGTCGATCGCTCGCCATCAGCAGGCAGATGCGAAGTGCCGGACCAGCGCCGTGCAGCTGTTTTTGAACGTCATCCCTGCACTTGATGGGAATCACGCGCACATCCAGCGCGAGATGGTCGATCTGAGTCTGAGATGGTACACGGAGACGGTCTCGGCCGATATTCTCAAGTGCTGCTCGGCGATTATCGTCAAGGAGAAGGAGAATGCCGCGCTTGCCGATACAATAGAGCAGATGATACCGGTACGAAGCATTTGCAGTTCTCATTCCCAGTTGCTTCCATTTGAACCGGCGTCTTTTATTCATACTAACGTTTTGTATGTCATTGTGTGATGCCAGACTCTCTTTTCTGTGTTTCGGCAAAAGATCTGCGATCAACCAGCTCAGGACATGGAAGCGGGCGAGCAGAACATTGTCACATTCTGCCAAGACCAGCGGAACGTGGACGCGGTCTCCGATGAGATCATCCAGTTCATGGCGCTGATACGACACGTTCTCAAGTTTTTCCCCAGTGTTCTTATCCACCCGCGCGCACCGGACCAGCTCTCTCTGTACTGGCACATGCTGCGCCTCGGAAGCATTCTCTTGGAGACTGACCATCGAGTACGTTGCTCACTGATCAGCTCTATCTATTGGCAAGTGCTTGCTTAACTCTTAGCTCACACAACTGACTCACTGCTGTTCGCATTTTGCACACAGACGCAAGAGATTTGCGATGCAGTGTGCGATTTCTTTGTCGATGCGTGCTGCGCACCGCAGGACGCGTGCATCCGGGACATTGAGCAGTTTGCGTGCTCCATCACGCGCGGCGTGCTGAGCTACTTTGGCCCAAAGCGCGTGCACTACCGACAGCGGAATCTGTGGGAGTTTCTGTACCAGATCCTGCACTCGCCTCGCATCCCAGTGTACATCCAAGGTGCGTGCCGTGTGTCATTCCACTCCATCTGTTCGTAGCTCTTGGATTTGCATGCGGTAACTGATACCCCATGTATTCTGTACCTACAGCCATCTTCCACAATGCGCTTGGCTCGAGCATCTTCGAGAGCGCGGAGCTGCAGCGTTACCTGTCGATCGACGCGCTCGAAGACGTGCAGACGGAGCTGCTGGCGCTGCGTCAGCGGCATCGGTTCCGCCAGTACGTGACGCAAATGGCTCGTCACATGGAAGCGATGGACGCTCCGAAATAGTGTGGTGTGCCTAAATTAGTGTACAGTCAAGTGTTAAAAATCGGAAATAGGCGTTTGTTTTGTGTGGTCAACGCTATTTTGAAGCCGTTATCTTGCGAGCGCCATGTTTGACCGTCATTTTTTGACCAGCAAAAGCCAAAGCAAAGCCAAAAGAGAGCACTTCGCCCGAAAAGATGTTCGCCGCCCGCCGCCTCCGCCAGTTTTCCACGCGTGCTGCTGCGCCTCGACAAGGTGCGTCTCTCATGTTTATGACTGCTCTCACTATCGCTCGAGGGCCGTGTATCTGTGCAGAGGCGCTGTGCGGCAGCCTGCATGGCTCTAATGGCTTCGATGCTCACAGTATCTCGTTTGTGCCTCACTCACATCCCCGCTCTCTCATCTGTATTAGAGTACCCGACGTCGTTCGTGTCGCACTTGCGCACGCAGAAGCTGAACGTGTTCAACATCGGCATTGCGTTCCTGACGCTCTCGCTCTCGTCGCAGCTCGTGTCCTACAAGCAGAAGTACGAGCAGGCGACGAAAGAGAGCGAGGCGCTGACCGAAAAGGTGCAGGTGCTCGAGCAGCTGGTGGTCGGACTCGGCGGCATGCTGCCTGCCGACGACGAGATCGCCGCTGCGGTCGCCGCGGAAGCCGCCAAGGCCGAGCAGGAGAAGCAGCAGCGCGAGCGCGCCGAAGAAGCCCAGCTGCTCGCCGCGATGACCGGCTCGGACGGCAAAACGAGCGGCAAGAAGGGCATGTTAATTTAGACGCAGACTTGAGAATGACGAATGGGGAGGAGAGTCCAGGGCGTGCATGTACTTGAAGAGTTCTATGGATGAAGCCGCATAACCGCATAACAAACACAGAAAATATGAATAAAGAAGCAAGTCGTGCAACTACTAACGCTACTATCGTGAATGTATTCAATCTTGCAAAGCCCTCAAATCCTTTGTGCTCCAATGGTCGAGTGTGCTCATCTAACGCCCCCATTCGTTCGTTCATTCATTTACATGAGAGTCCGCGTTATTTCTTCATCGCGCCCGGGAGCGAGCGCTTCGTGGACGCGTTGTCGAGGCGGTTCATTTCGTTCACGGCGGTCAGCACTTCGTTGATGTTGGTCTCTAGCACCATGCCGCCCATGACGATCTCGTCCAGCGCGTAGTGCACCTTGTCGCTGTGGAAAATCAGGTCCAGCTCGCACACGTTCTCAAAGATCTTGTCGAGCGTCTCCACAAACACTAGCATAACGCAACCATAACTGTGTGAGCTTCCATACAACACTACTCACACGATCCAGGAGCGTACCTTGGATCAAGTCGAGAATGCCGAGGTCGCTCTCCTGCTGGTCCACCGCGAACACAAAGTAGAGCGTCGCGTAGTGGCGATAAATTAACTTGATGCCGTCGCCCCAGTATCGCACCCTAACAATTCAATTCATGCACAGAAGCACCATACGAAAAAAGACAGAAAGAAAACCAGTCAGCTCTAGCACGATCCAAAAGCAATCCCCACACACACATACACAGAGAGAGAGCGAGCCTCATATGCTCATGTATAGATAGATAGATACGTACGTTCCCTCCAGGAAGTTGCAGAGCGTGTCCGGTCGCTTGGAGACCTGCGTGTAGATGTCGCGGATCACCGCCTGCTGCTCCGCATCTGGCTGCAAGCAATCAAGAAACCATTAGTGGGCGGACAGCTACACAGATGCGCCAGCACACAGGCTCACACAGTAACACCGCTAGCAGCAGAGAGACCGCATGGACGTGACGTACCACGTGCTCGTAGAACTTGACGATGCGCGGCTTGCCGTGGTTGTTCACGATCAGAATGCCCTTGATCATTCTCGCCTTCGCCCTGCTTTTCGTTCGCTTTTCTGCTTTGAAGCCGATACAAAGTGAGTGCCCAAAAACAACAAACAGCATGAGAGGGATCAAGAAAGATTCGTGCTGGTGGTGATTCTTGATCATTTATTGGCTGAAAATCTGTGTAATTTATTTTATTTTGTCGAATCAAATAATTTACAATATATTCACCACTACAGTGGATTGGTGTTCTGAAAGTGCAGTTGTCGTTGCAAAGAGGAAGCGAAAATGAGCAACCGTGACGAGCGCCGCGATCTCTACTTCTACGCCAGCAGCAGAAGCGCCGAGGCCATGGACGCAGCAGGCCACACGTCGGACGCCGAGGCCATGGACGCAGCAGGCCACACGTCGGACGCCGCTAGCAGTCCGCGCGGCGCCCCGCGCTTCGTGCCGATCGCGTCGTCGTCGCCGCTGGACACGCCCACAGTCTCGGGTGAGGACGACGATTACCGCTCCGAGACGTCGTCCGAGACGGCCCACCACCACCACCATTACAGCAGCTTCAGCGGCAGCAGCGCTGGCGGCGATACGTTGGATGTTGGAGGCAGTGGTGGAGGACTCAAGCGCTCCAGGAAACAGGTCGCATCCGCGTACTCGAACCACCGCGATCTGTCGCTACGCCTCAAGCGCGCGGTGCACAACGCCGCAGAGAACGCGAACTTTGACGAGAGCCTCATCGGCGCCGACGTGGTGCTCTGCGTCACGAGCAGCGCGACCCGCTACAGCGAGAAGAGCCAAACAGAGAGTGAATTTACACAACAGACGCAGACGCCGCCGCCGCCAGTAACGACGCCTCCATCTGTGAAGAAGTTCCACGCGCACCGCTTCATGCTCGCGGCGAGCTCCGAGCCGTTCCGCGCAATGCTCACAGGACGGATGCGCGAAGCGAGCCAGCGTGAGGTGGAAATCTACGGCGTGGAGCCACACATCGTCGAGAAGATGCTGCTATTTATCTATACCGGAGGTGAGTGTATGGCGTCTGGACAGCTACAGTATGTTAGCGTTGTGTGCGAGTGGGTTGTCTAATTGTACTAACGCTTTCTTGTGATTGCTCTTGTTCTTCACTATCAGACGTGGTGCTGGACTTGGAGAATGTGATTGGGCTCTTGATCGCGGCCGAGATGTACGAGCTGGTGGCGCTGCGCGAGATCTGCAAGAGCTTTGTGCTCTACCACGCGCACGAAGTGTTCCGCAACCCGCAAATCGTCGAACTCCCAGAGAAACTGCTGCTCGAGGTAGGTTGCTTTGTGGATCAACCTCCGTACCATCGCGATACAGTCTACTAATGCGCTCTTGTGTGTTCCTATGTGTGCCTATGTGCCGTGCAGATTATCGAGCATAACGAACTGCAGATCCGAGAGCTGCCGCTTCTAGAGGCGCTCATAAACTGGGGCCAGGCGCGCGTGGAGAACTCGGACAAAACCCCGATTCTCAACATTCTCAGCGACGTCATGGAGCACGTGCGCTTCGGCACCATGAGCGTGAGCGATCTCTACGGGAAAGTGCGTCCGCTGGTGCGTGACGGTGTGATCCGAGAGAGTCTGCTGACCGAGGCGCTCTTCTTCCACCTGAAGTGGGGCACGCCCTCGGGTCGCGCAAGCCAGCGCATGAAGCCCCGCGCGCTCGCGGCGGCGCTGCGGAAGCGCAAGCGGGTGTCGTTCATCCAACACGTGTCGTTCACGGACGAATGAGCGAGCGAGTGAGTGCATTTCCTAAATTGTTATTATTCTGGACGTGTTTGGTGGGAAGCGATTGTTTTGTCTTCTTCAATATAGGATGGTGGTGTCTAACTAAGAATTCGATATTGGTAAATGTTATCAGGAGTGAACGAATCGTAGGTGTAGTAATTAAATATGGCTGATTTCATTATTATAGTATTGTTATGCAACGTCAAAGTGTGTCGTTTGTAGTACGATCGAGTGGGAAGCAACGGGACGTTTGGCAGCTTCTTCTCACTCGCACAAGCTGCGCTGGCTCCAGAACTCCGCTTCCAGTGAGTCGAGGAACGAGTTGCGGATCTTCACGCACGAAACAGTACACAATGAGAAACATATCAGCCAACTTGGGCACTTTTGATAACAGCAGCATGACACCATCGTGAGAGGAGCGCACCTTGAATGCAGCCGCTGTCGTGATAAACTTGCTTACGTCTCTCTCGTACTGTGGCCACACACAAATCAAAGAAAGATGAGAACCAAGGTCGTCTTCAAACTTCAGACGCATGTTTTTCACACAGAATGTTGCAAACCTCAGATTGGAGAATCGTGTGGAAATTCGCCAAGACTGTGATCACGTCCTCCGCGGTCTCTTTCTTCAAAATGTCAGCCTGGCAGGACAGAAACAAACAATAGAAAAACCATTCTACATCAGCCATTGGTCCTTCTCCATCAAATACTATCAAAGAGTGAACGGAATTCAAGGAGTATGTCTCTCTACCTTTGCGTCGACGAAGATCATGAGTGTGACTTTGTAAAAGGCCTTCCAGCCCTTGCGGAAGAAGAGGTCGAGAAACAGCAGCACGCATCGGTGTGGAAGCACGCGGCAGTCGGTGAAGAGTGTCAGGATCCAGCTGAGCAATACGAACGGGCACATGCCATGGCAATCAAAGTCAGCGGCGCGCATTAGCGTGTAGCCATGAGATAGTTTACAATAGACAACACAAACCTGGACGCGTAGGTGGTCGGATGCACGCCCAAATCCGACATGTGCGTGTGCAGCGGACGCAAATGCCGCCGCAGAGTCTCATCGAGCTATCAGCCAACATTGCACAACATACAGCGTTAGCCCATCAGTAAAAATTTCATTGCTACTGTTAACCCCTGTAGACCCAGTACCATACCTGGAAGTACCGGAGATTCACATCGCGCATGTCGGGGCCATAGAGCAGATCCATCCTGTACTTCTCTGTCATGCACAGGAAAAGCCGGAACGCGGTCTCGCAGTTGAGCTTGGCTTCTTGCACAATCACTGCAGCGAGGTGCGTCATGCCCTGTTATCCCCATGGAATAATCCATCAATTACGACCCAGTGCATGCACAATTACAACCATTGTCTCGCTCAAATGAAATCCGCACGCACCTGGCAGTACCCGATCTGCGGCTTGAGCAGCAGGAACGCGCTCAGGAGCTCGCGCGTGCTCGCTCCCCAAGCCGCAAAGTCCGCGTCCGAGAGCGGCGTCTTCTTCTTGAACGCGTTGCGTGTCAGCTGCTGGAACGTAGTGTGCTGGGTTCTCGTGATCACGTCATGCAGCTGATGAAACGTGCGCTCGACGTCCTGTGCGCAGCCACAGCCACACGTTTGTTTTTATGTCAATACAAAAATAAGATATGGCTACATTTCCACGGCCGTAACCGTCGCTTGTTAAGAGAAGATGATGATCTCAAACCTGGTCGATCATGCGCTGCTGGTCCGAGCCTGCGTTCATATTTGTCGCCTGGAGCTGCTGCAGCAGGTCGAGGTACTGCTCTCTGGACAAGGAGGTGTAGCAGATCAGCGACCGCCTCTTGCGCGCAAAGTAGAACCACTTCTCGGCGCGGCAACTGAACGGGAGCAGCTTCACTGTCCATAGAAACTGAGCCAAAGCGCACAAAAAGAGACACACATTGGATTATTCCTTTCGCATTGTTGATGGCAGTAAAACTAACCATCTGTTTGTAATTGTACCTGACGAAACGAAAAAGCCGGCTGATCGGTCTTGAGCTCCGGCTGCACATAAGCATTCATACGCACACCAACCATACATACACGGAATGAGTTTACAAAGCTGGCCGTGCATGGTGCGTCAAAGCATCTGAGTCGTACCTGACAGAGCTTGCAGCATGCCGTGCTGGTGTCATGCCAGCAGCAGAACTGGCACACTTGCACCGAGCAGCGCTAATCATCCCATGCAATGAGCACGATCATCATCATCAATCAGTTAGTCGAACAGTACCAGCTGAGTTCATTTCGTAAAACACCGCAATGAGCGCTGCCAGTAGTTCACAGCTACATCCACTATTCGTGCAAGCGTGGCTCTTCTCCTTTTCATCTGGACGAGCCACACAGCACGCGACGCGAAGTGCTCCATGGACGTACGCTGCACGTGAAGCTCGGGCGGAACTGGTGGAACGCCACCTCGCAGTACTGGCAGAGCGCCGCGACCACATGCGGGTGGCGCGCTTCAGCGAGCGCCTGCGTGGGGTCGGTAGGCTCTGGAGCAGGCGTCATCTCCTCTCAATGAGCTTTGTGGTGGGCGGCGCTTGTGTTTGTTCGAAAATGGACACCTCCCGATAGGAGGTTCCATGAAAATGGCACGCGGGAAAGAAAAAGAACCATGCGGTGTGTACCACACCAACTGACACATTTTGCCGCTCGCGCGAAAAAACGATATAGCCTGCCATTTTTAGCCTACCACAACAAACTCGTAGGATACGGTGGGTTTTGGCCTATCTATTTGTCACCTTCTTCATCATCTTCCTCATCCTCGTCGTCATCGTCGTCGCCTTCTTCATAGTCTTCATCATCATCGTCGTCGTCGTCGTTCTCGCCCTCAGCATCGTCGCCCTGTGTGGTGCTGTCGTCTTCCTTGACGAGACCCTTGTTCCACAATTGCTTACCTGTAGGGTAAAAAAAAGCAGACCAGCATTGTTAGTGATCTGGAACGTATGGAAAGAGAACCACAGGAGATCGAACGTACCAGTGAGCTTCGCCGAGGCTTCTTCCTTCACGCTCGCCTTCGGAGCGCTCTGCATCTCGGCGTCAAAATTGGCTCGCCAGATCGCAAACGACTCGACCGTGACCGCCGTGCCGACAAAGTCGCGCGTCTTTTGTTCCGAAATGCTGGCTTCAGCCTGTGGCATTGTTAGCATCAAGACAAGGACGAGAAACCCATGAGTATCAAGAGTACACGGTTGCAGTGGCAGTACTCTGAAAAAACACAGCGCACCTTCTCGTTCTTGTCGGCCTCTTCCTTGTCGTCCTTCTTCTTCTTGATCTCGAGACGGCGGAGCATGTCCTGATACTCGGATCCGTCCTAATCAAACCACACAGTAGCTTTCAGTATACCCCATCCACTTTCAGCACACTTGGGCAGGCACTCGATACTGGAAACACCCAAACGTACGTTGCCCTTGTGGTTGTTCTCGACTAAATATTCTCTAACGGCTTCGCAGAGCGTAAACACCATCGCCATGCCGACGTTCTCCTCGATCTGCTCCTTCAGCAGCGCCATGATCTCCTTGTACTGCGTGTCGCTCAGCCCCTTCTCGAGCACCACGTCAATCTAACAGAGACCCACACACAAAGGAACAGCGGAGTGTTGGTTGAGTGAGTGAACAACCGACTTGCCAAATGCAAATGCCAGCAAAATCGAGAAGGGCTTCTTCGACTCACTCGAGGCTCGACGTCCGGGTATGTCTGCGGAATAACGCACTTGAGGGTTAAAGCCACTGCATTGAAGCGATACAAAGCAACAATCAGCAG
Organism: Globisporangium viniferum; assembly: GCA_023333705.1. NCBI lineage: Eukaryota > Oomycota > Peronosporomycetes > Pythiales > Pythiaceae > Globisporangium > Globisporangium viniferum. The sequence goes on along the minus strand of JAASFI010000577.1, from coordinate 5,893 downwards.
TCAGCATGGGGGCTGTGATGTTAAACGGTAAAGCGCTTTAAACGACGTAATATCGTAATGGTATCCGTACCGTGGTTATTCTGTCCATCTTGGTTCGGCACAATGTGCACTTGGTACGAGAGCGGCTCGTCCGTGAGCTCTACAAAGCAGACACACACACGCAAACACCACCAGCAGCAACACACACAGTCAGCATATCCCAGCAACACCACCGACTGAGCCAACAAGCGAAAGCCAAGCGCGCGCACACGTACTCTTGAACTCGTCCATGTAGATGGACTCGAGGGCCTCCACCTCCATCGCCTGCTCTTCCTGGTAGTCTGCACACACATCCACAGGCACCCACAGTCATTAGCACTTTTATGTGCATTCACAGCACCATGCCACGTATGCCCACAGCGTACAGCACAGCGCACACGCAGCGCTCGCATCGCCGCGTCATTCCGCCCATAGTGCGTACCAGTCATCTTGTTGCTTTCTGAGCCGCTCACGGGTGTTCATTGGTTCAATGGGGGAAGTTTCGGCCTCTGATTGGCTAAAAATACAAGCAGCTCCACTTTGATCTCCCCAACCACACCACATTCTGGATCAATTGCAAGTGTGACGTGGTGTTAAACGTCCAGATCCGCTGCCGCTTGACGATGATCACGGACGACGACTACAAGCGCGCCAAGGAGGCGTTCGTGTCCGGCCTGGAGGGCACGACGGCGCGCGAGGTGTTCGCGGTGTTCGCGCTCATGCCCGTGGGTGTCTTGGCTTCTTGCTATTGTTTGTATCAATGGCGCTTTTAGGCTAATAAAGATCTGATTCATGCTGCTATTGCCACATGTAGGGGACACAATGGCTCTACTCGGAAGTGATGCTGCTGCTGGAGGTCGCGGGGCTGCGCGCCGTTGGCTCGGGATACTTCGTACGTGCACATGCCTATAGTATGCGATAGTGTGTGTGCGTAAATGCTCATGCTCATGCTGTGTGCGGAATGCTTGTGTGTGCGCAACTAGAGCCTGGCGGTGACGATCGTGGTCGAGTTTCTGTTCCTGTCGGTGCCGACGATGATCGCGTTCACGTACGCCGAGCTGGCGCTGCCGCTGCTCGCCAGTGTATACTTCTCCGCATTCGTGCTCAACCTGCTGTCGTGGAAGCACGCGCGCGAGTACGTGAACAAGCACTGCCGCAAGGAGAAGATGAACCAACTGCTCGGGAACGAGCTGCCGTTCTTGACGTGCTTCCGTGCGCAGATCATGCATTGCACGTACGTACATGATGTGTCTGTGTGTGTGGCAATGTGTGCGTATGAGAAGCCTACGGGCAATGCATTAACGAAGGTTGTTTTGTGTGACGAACGCAGGTGCTTTGCGATTCTTGCAGTGGACTTCACCATTTTCCCGCGAAGGTTCGCGAAGACAGAGACGTTTGGCTTCAGCGTCGTACGTGCCTCTACAACCTGTTTGTTCTTCTGAAGCGCTTTGTATCAACTCACAAGTTCGGTGGAGGCTGACGACATGTCCTGTGACTCTTTGTAGATGGACATTGGCGTTGGGGCGTTCATCGTGTCGTCGGCGATCGTCTCGTCGTATGCGCGTCAAACGCGTCCGTCAGCTGAGGCGAAAAGGTACTGAGGAGTGCTTTTGTACGACATGGTCGAGCCTCATACGCTTCTTAACTCACGCAATGCAAACACTGTACCTCCGATACAGAATGACGAGCCGTCAAGCGCCTCGCAGCCTCACACAGCGCATCTACGCGTTCCTCCGCCCGATCGTGCTTGTCGTTATCCTTGGCGTCGTGCGCTTCTTGACTGTGAAAGGAGTCAACTATCAGGTACGCTCCCAGCCTCTATATCTACAAGTTACAAGTATTTGGGGGACGGTATTGACGGGTGCTGATGATTTCCACAGGAGCACGTGACCGAGTACGGCGTACACTGGAACTTCTACTTTACACTCGCGGGCGTCTATTTGGTCTACTCGTTCCTGCAACTCTTTGGCAAAGCGGCAACGAGCCCCATGGCCGCAGTCTTCCTCGTCGTTGGTAAGTCTGTTAAGACTGGGAATCCTTACACCACGGAGGTGCTCACTCTATTGGCATGATCGCGTTTGGTTTAGTGTACCAAGTGTATTTGACCCAGTACGACGGGGAAGACTTCATTCTGAATGCGTCACGAGACACGCTTTTTAGTCAGAACCGCGAGGGTATCCTGAGTCTTGCAGGTACGCCCCATCAAACTGATCTCCCATAATACAAGCTTGCAGTATGGATCTAACGACGCTGTTGATGTGATTCTCGTTTTCTCTGCTAGGCTACACGTCGCTGTACATGTTTGCCGTGTTCACGGGACAAGTGATTTTCAGCCACATGGACTTGAACGGCGGCAAGGCGATGCGCAACATCCGCTGGCTCGCGCTCTCGTTCACGATCATCACCATGGTGCTCGTCGTCGCGACGTTTCTCACTACGCGCCTGGTTGCCCGCCCATCACGACGCATGGTAAGCAAAGTCGCTAATGTTTCTGCTTTCTTGAGTACCTTTGAATTGCCGTTCTGTGCTGACTGCTTGTGTCTTCTGGACCACCACCAGGTGAATTTGTCGTACGTGCTGTGGGTGATGGCTGAATCGGTCTTTCTCCTGGGCATGTACTGTGTCATTCAAGTCGTGTGGTACGTTCCACCCCATTTTGATACGCTGCGTTGCAACCATCACCAGACTGACAAACGACGTTGACATTGACGTTGACTTTGATGTCCTGTGTCTTCAGCATGCTCCCGCGCATTCCGCTGCTGTTCAGAGGCGTGAGCCACAACCAGCTCTTCATCTTCTTCGTGGTACGTGTCAGTAGCGTTGCATGTCTGTTACGCGACCAGAGTGTTCTTGTTGCGTTCGCTGACTCACTCTTGTGTCACGCATCCCAGACGAACCTCATGACCGGCGCTGTGAACCTGAGCATGCGCACGATCGAAGCGAGCCCCCTCGTGGCGGCAGTGGTGCTGGGCGTGTACATGCTCGCGGTGTCCGTGCTGGCGACGGTCCTGGAGCACAAGCAGATCCGCATCAAGCTTTGAGAATGGTTTTGAAGCTGGTGAGTAGTGATGGACATCATTTTGTGAAGCCACTTTGAGAATGCTTGTCAATCAAAATAATCGGAAATTAGCGGAGACTCACCGTACAGTACCTTTGTTTGGATTGCGATCTTCTGGGCAGCTGGCCCACCCATCCACCTATCTAACTGCATATTTGATACCTTTATAATATTATACACCAGGTATAAAAAATACCAATTTGTTTGATCAAAGCGCCAAGAAATACTCTATAACTTAGTACAACTGTAAAAATAAACGTGAATCCATCTCAAAGAGATTCATATTCTCTTTGATAGGTTTCTGAAACGCTTGTTTCTGCCTCATTCGAAACGTCCATTTTTTTGACCTCACTGTGTCAATAAACTCAAGTAGATGACCCATATTTTAGAGACTTTTTGTCTCTAGATAGTAACATATATGTCACTATTTGTTACAACACAAGCCAAAGGTGAAAGCGGCCCATTGGAGCCCATCAACTCATCGAGTCGATTGCCCGCGAAGGGCGATGTCATCAGAGCCACAGATCACTCTCATTTCTTTTTCGCGGGAACAGAGAACAGCAAGCAGAACCAGCGGAATCCCATTCCTGCTTTCTGCATTTCTCCCTCCTCTTCAGAGCCCCCAGAGAGCAGCAGCAATGGCGCCGATCACGGACAAGACCGAGGCCGTCAACGGTGAGTGAGGAGCTACACACCTGTCTCACCTGCTGTGCCAATTGGACGGATAGATGGCCCACAATGGCTTGAAACCGCCCATTTTGGCTGCGAATCGATCGAACGCAGCACCATGCACGATCGCTATGCTATGATAATGTGGCTAATGGATGAATGGACAAGAGAGCTCACTTTGTGTATGTGATGACCGCATGCAGCAGGCTCGGAACTGCGTGAGCGCAAGACCACGGCGAAGGCCGTCGATGCTGCCGCGACGACCGAGAAGGCGAGCGACGAGTTTACGTGGCAGGAGGTCGCCAAGCACAACACGGCCAAGAGCGCGTGGGTGATCATCCGCGGCGAGGTGTACGACGTGACCGAGTGGGCGGACAAGCACCCGGGCGGCCGCGAGCTCATCGTCCTGCACTCCGGTCGCGAATGCACGGACACGTTCTACTCGTACCACCCGTTCTCGAACCGCGCCGACAAGATCTTGGCCAAGTACAAGATCGGCAAGCTCGTGGGCGGCTACGAGTTCCCGGTGTTCAAGCCGGACTCGGGCTTCTACAAGGAGTGCTCGGAGCGCGTGGCTGAGTACTTTAAGACGAACAACCTGGACCCAAAAGCGGCCTTCGCGGGTCTCTGGCGCATGGTGTTCGTGTTCGCGGTCGCCGCGCTCGCGTACATGGGCATGAACGAGCTCATCCCCGGCAACGTGTACGCGCAGTACGCGTGGGGCGTGGTGTTCGGTGTCTTCCAGGCACTGCCACTGCTCCATGTGATGCATGACTCGTCGCACGCGGCGTGCTCGAGCAGCCCAGCGATGTGGCAGATCATCGGTCGCGGCGTCATGGACTGGTTCGCCGGCGCCAGCATGGTGTCGTGGCTGAACCAGCACGTGGTGGGCCACCACATCTACACGAACGTCGCGGGTGCCGACCCGGATCTCCCGGTCGACTTTGAGAGCGATGTGCGCCGCATCGTGCACCGCCAGGTGCTGCTGCCGATCTACAAATTCCAGCACATCTACCTGCCACCGCTCTACGGCGTGCTGGGCCTCAAGTTCCGCATCCAGGACGTGTTCGAGACGTTCGTGTCGCTCACGAACGGCCCAGTGCGCGTGAACCCGCACCCGGTCTCGGACTGGGTGCAGATGATCTTCGCCAAGGCGTTCTGGACGTTCTACCGCATCTACATCCCGCTCGCGTGGCTCAAGATCACGCCGTCGACGTTCTGGGGCGTGTTCCTCCTCGCCGAGTTCACCACGGGCTGGTATCTCGCGTTCAACTTCCAGGTGAGCCACGTCTCGACCGAGTGCGAGTACCCGTGCGGTGACGCGCCGTCGGCCGAGGTCGGCGACGAGTGGGCGATCTCGCAGGTCAAGTCGTCGGTGGACTACGCGCACGGCTCGCCGCTCGCGGCGTTCCTCTGCGGCGCGCTCAACTACCAGGTGACCCACCACCTGTACCCGGGCATCTCGCAGTACCACTACCCGGCGATCGCGCCGATCATCATCGACGTGTGCAAGAAGTACAACATCAAGTACACGGTGCTGCCGACGTTCACCGAGGCGCTGCTCGCGCACTTCAAGCACCTGAAGAACATGGGTGCGCTCGGCAAGCCCGTGGAGATCCACATGGGTTAAGGAAGCTGCAGCAGCTTTCACGTCTCTTGGGAGTGCCTGTCGTTTCAGACCTCTTGGATGACGAGATTTGGCTTCTGTGCCGATTTGCAGTCTTTCTTCTTCGTGTTTTCTAGCAATTGGTGCCACTGTCCTATCGAATGGGATGGCGGCGTTTGCTGAATAGGGAGCTCTTTTCTGTATTTGCTTGCAGTTTGCTGGCGAAACACACGAGCAGCAGACAGAAGTGCAACACGAGTCCCAAGTCTTCAACTGCTTGGGGTTTCTGTTTCGCTTGTGTTGATTTGTGCGATGATCCTAATAACAATCAAGTGAATACATTCAACTGCCCCATTTTCCAACAATCGTGCTTTGGAATCCTGATGGAGCCTGATGTTGTCGCGCTGAGGTCGTGCGAAGGACCCAAGAACGAGACAGCAAGAGCCAAACCACGCACACTCAACAGTCGATATACTTTTAGGTACGGATCAGTAGTTATCAAGCAGGTCATGCCCGCAATCGAATACCGGCACTGTGTGATG